>PPHJ01000038.1:0-57817 GCA_002991585.1 Ilyonectria mors-panacis
TATTAACGAATTTCTATTCGTTAATAGTTACTACTAACGAATTCTTTTTCGTTAATAGTAACGAAAGACTAATTAGAAATTAACGAAATTTTAATTCGTTACTAGTAACGATTTTTATTCGTTAATATTCACAAACCTCATTAACGAATTCGTTAATATTCAGAGACCCAATTAACGAATTAGTTACGAATACCAACCCTGACTAGACTATTAGAATATATTCTTAACAGAAAGCTTAAGAATTCTTCCTTCTTATTATTCTGCTAATTATAGTATAGAATTACTCTCTAAAAAAAAGCTACCTTTTAGACTAATATACTCTCTATTGCTAAAGAAGCTATAGACTCTTTATAAGTATATTAAGGAAAGCTTAGTAAATAGCTATATTTAATATTCTAAAAGTCTAGTAGGAGTATCTATTCTCTTTATACCTAAATTAAATAGAAGTTTAAGACTCTATATAGACTATTAAGAGCTAAATACTATTATAAAGAAAAACTAATATCCCCTCCTCTTAATAGTAGAGATTCTAAAACTGTATTAAGAGTGCTAAGTTCTTTTTAAAGATTAATATTAAGAATGCCTATTATTAAATATATATTAAGAAGGAAGATAAATAGAAGACTATATTTTATATCTAATATAGTTATTTTAAGTATTTAGTTATACTATTTAAACTAACTAATACTCTAACTACCTTTTAAGATTATATCTATTAAGCTCTTTAAGGGCTAGTAGATACAGTTTATATAGCCTACTTAGATAATATTTTAATTTACTTAAAGAATTAAGAATTCTATATAAAATACTTACAATAAGTACTTAATTGCCTCTACAGTATTAAGTTATATATTAAAGCTGCTAAGTATAAGTTTTATTAGTAATAGGTAGAGTTTTTAGGGTTTCTTCTCTTAACTGAAGGGGTATTAATAGATCCTAAGTAGATCTAGACTATAGCTAAGTAGAAAGAATTTAAGATCTTTAGAGAGATCTAGATATTTCTAGGATTCTGTAACTTTTATTATAGATTTATCTATAGGTATTTAGATATTTTTACCCCCTTAAGTAACTTACTAAAGGGGAGTATAAAAAGAAAGAAACTGAAGTATATTATACTAGATAAGGCTAAGAGGGGAGTATTCTGCTGGCTTATTTAAGCTTTTTAAAAGGCGCTACTTCTAAGGTACTATAATCTATCTCTTTCTATCTACTTAGAGATTAATACCTCTAAGTTTATAATAGCTAGAATTATATTTTAGCTAAATAAGTTAGAATAATACTATCTAATTGCATTCTAATCTTATAAATTCTAGTCTGTAGAGCTAAATTATAGAACTTCAGATTATAAATTAATAGCTATTATAGAGTTATTTAAATACTAGCAATACTATCTTAAGGGAGCTATAACTCCTATTGAAGTTCTAAGTAATTATTAGAATTTGTAGATATTTATAAAGATATTAAGACTTAATAGTAAGCAGGCTAAATAGTATACCTACTTTATATCTTATAACTTTATAATAAAGTATAGGCCTAGAAAGATAAATCTAGTAGATAGTCTATTAAGACAGCTGGAATTTAAGGGTAAGATACCTCTAAATAGTAAACTGCTTAACTAATTAGAATGCTAATTAGCTAAAGTAGAATTACTTTATCTCCTGTAGAAGCACTCTAACTTATAGAAGCTATAGGCTTAAAGTTAGGAGGGTATTAGTAAAAAAGAGAATAAGTCCTCTATAAATCCCCTAGAGGTTAAGCTTATACAGCTAACTCTAAAAAATTAGATCTATTAGGCCTAAAGGAAGACTGAATATAGACTATCTATTTCCCTAATTAAGGCTAAAAAGGCTACTTTTGGGAGTAGATCTATAAAACTGTAGTATCTTAACTAATTATAGAATTAATCTATTTCCTCTAAAATAAGAATCCAGAGACTTAGTGCTAAAAGAGGGTTAATTCTATAGTAACTAACCTTAAAGAAGAACTATAGTCTTTTAAGAAGGGCCTGCTTTACTTTAAAGAGTGACTATTTATCCTAAATAAAGAATCAGTAAAGTATATACTGTTACAGCTTTACTATAATAATCTATTTATAGGCTATTTTGGGGTTAAAAGGACTAAAATACTTCTCTAAAGAAGATTCTATTAGGTTAGAATTAAAAATAACATTAAGAACTAAGTAGAAACTTATACAGTCTGCTAAGGGGTAACAGTAAAAAGATATTAACTATATAGTAAGCTTAAATCCCTTCTAATTCTAATAGAATTTTAATAAGAAATCTTAATAGACTTTATTATAGATCTTCTATCTGTACAGTATAGAGAAAAGGAAGTAAATACTATACTAATAATTGTTAACTGATATATTAAGTTTTTAGTATTTCTTTTTATTCTAATAATAATTAATACTATAGAGTTAGCAGAACTCTTCTATAATAAGATTAAGCTGCAATATAGGTTGCTAAAGGGGATTATTAGCAATAGAGAATTAATATTTATAAGTAATTTCTAGTTAGAGCTATACTATTAGAGCAACATTAAATAACAGCTATTAATAGTATTTTACCTACAGACTAATAGATAAATAGAAAGAATAAACTAAATCCTTAAATATTACCTAAGATACTTTATTAATAAGTAATAGACTAATTAGGCTGCTTTTTTACATACTGCACAATATATATATAATAGTACTAAAAACAGTATAATTAGTATTCCTCTATTTAAGGCCCTACTAAACTATATACCCAACCTAAAGCTGTATATTAAGGACGACACATTTAGGAGGAGGGTACTAAAGGCTGGCATTAGAGTATATTACCTTAAAGAATTATATAAAAAACTTAAAGTTTATTAGAAAAAGGCAGTAAAAAGACAGACTAAAAATTATAATAGATAATATAAGGATATTTCCCTTAAGATTAGCAGCTTAATTAGCCTTATAACTAAAAACCTTAATATTAAGAAAGAAAAGTATAAGCTAGTATTAAAATATATTAGACCTTTTTAAATTATTAAGAAAATTAACTCATAAGTATATCGCCTGATATTACCAGACAAATATAGCTGTATCTATAATATATTCTATATCAGTCTCCTAAAGCTATAGTACCTAAAAGACTAAAATTAATTTGAACTTCTACTGATATCTAACCTTAAAGAGTATAACCCTAAGTAGAAAGTAAAAAAGATTAAAAACAAAAAGAGGCAATAAGGCAAGATCTACTTTTTAGTAAAATAGAAGAGATAGCCTTTAGAGTATAATTAATAGGTTAGGAAAGATAATATAGTATATTCTCTTAAATCGATCTGTAAATATCGGGATACTACTATAAAAGCTAAATGAAAATACAGATACCTAGGGAATATAAGGCTAGATAAGAAAATAAAAGCAAAAAGAGAAAAACTGCAAAAAGCTTAAATAACAGATTAATTTAAATAAGAGGCTAAAGTTAGGTCAGTATGTAGATATATAGAGGGACTATTAATTAAAAGAAATACTAACTACCTAATAAGTTAGAA
Source organism: Ilyonectria mors-panacis (assembly GCA_002991585.1). Classification (NCBI taxonomy): domain Eukaryota; kingdom Fungi; phylum Ascomycota; class Sordariomycetes; order Hypocreales; family Nectriaceae; genus Ilyonectria; species Ilyonectria mors-panacis. The sequence continues at coordinate 3,523 of PPHJ01000038.1, forward strand.
TTAAAATATAAAAAGCTCTAGTTACTACTTTCTATTTTCTTATTAGACCTCTTATCAGTAAGGGACTTCTTAATAGAGTTTATAAAAGTCAACTTAAAGATTTAAAGTATATTCTTCTAAAGAGCCTATCTAGCAACCTAATTAATAACCCTCTAATTCTTATTAGGGAAAGCTAAAGCCAGCTAAAACTCTACAGAGTAGTAAAAAGTACCTTTTATAGCTATTAAGGCTGAAAAACTCTTATTAGATATTTATAAATAAGGATAGCAGTAATTAACCTAAATATAAATCTCTTCTTTAGAGTATTTCTAGTTAGAATATTAATAAATACTCTAAAAGATAGAGAAGATCTAAACTTACAACTATATATAAGAGTTTACTAGTATCTAGAGTAAGATAATAGTTTTTAGCTATAATCTTATATTAGAAATAAGCCTTCTATAAGAAAGTTAGTAATTAAATTGAGATACCCTTAAGAAGTAAAAGATACTTATTACTATTAAATACTTAGTACTAGAAATATTAAAATATTAAGAATATAATTTCTTAATAGTATAGAAAGCCTCTATTAAAAGGATTACAGATTAAGTAATTATATTCTAATAGGTAGAGGCTTAAAAGAGTAGAGTGCTATAATTATTTTAATATAAGAAAAGCTAGAGGGCAAACTTATATAATTAGCTAAAATTAAAAGTATCTCCCTCTATTTATTATAGAAGTACTACTAAATTAGCCTAAACTAAATTAAAGAAAAAAAAAAATACTTATAGATTATAAATTCCTTTAGTCTAATTACAGTAATAATAGCAAATAGAGGCTATATTCTAAAATAAGTAAAAAACTAAAAGAAGATTAAAAGACTTTTAAGCTTTAGTAGTATTAGATTAGGTATTATAACTAGCCGATAAGACTGAATGAATATATAATATACACTAAATACTAGAAACCTTAGTTAAAAAAAAATATATAGATAAAAACCTAGAGTTTAAGTTAGGATTAGTATAAGCAGCACTTTAAGAAGTGCAGCTAGATATATATATCCTAAATAAATAATAACTTAAGAGGGAGTTAAAAGAGGTATAATATTTAAAGAAATTAATAAGTTTAATAGAGCTAGAAGAAAAAATAGCAGGCAATATAGGCCTATAAGATTGTAATAATAAAGAAGGAAAATAAAAGTAGGCATATAAGGCTGTATTTTATATAGGTATATACAATATAAATATAATTACTCCCTCTATAATTACTCCCTAAATAAAAATTAAATAAGCCAATAAAAATTTAAGCCCTAACGAAAAATTAAAATAGACTATATAATTTACAAATATACTGTAATTTACAGCAATATCCTACTGATCGTATTGATATTACGGCCCTACTAACCACTAACATTATTAGTCTTAAGCTTTAGGTTTTCTAGATAATAGAGTCCTAAATCCCAAGCAAAATCGCTATTAGAATCGATTACTATATTCCCAAATTAATTATTAACTACCTAACGAGGACGCTATAGGTTAATAGGGGGATATTGTAACAAGGGTAATATTAAGGATCGCAAGAGAGTAAAAAGACAATCAGCTAGCTAATAAGTTATCCTAATATTATAGTTTAGAGATACTTAAGGTTAGAGATTAATATATATATTAGACCTTAAGGATATAGCAGTATAGCCCCTTCAATACAGAAAAGGGACAAGCTTCAGTCTTAATATGTTTTCTAATATACCTTTTTTCTACCTGACTATCGTTACTGAATCCTCAGTGAATCCCTACCAGCGTAATATAGTTGCTGTATCCCCTAGATCTATTGCTCGATTTCGCAAGATATACTTACCTGCTAGAACTTAATTATTTAAATCTGCTTCTAGCCTGGGGCTAGGGCTGGGCCTTAGGTTTATTTGTCTGTAGATAGAGGTATTAGCAATATAGATACTATTGCCTTAAGTAGCACCTTAACTAATAGCTTAAGTGCCTCTTAGAATATCTGCAGTTACTATAATATCCTACTAAGCTTAATAGAGCTAGCAGTAACTTAATAGTTAGTATAAGCAACTTGCAGAATATTAATTAGCTGTTTAATCTGTATTATAATATCTACCTAAAAGACCCTACTAGTGGGAGTATTAGGTATACTTTTATTAGTACTATTAAGTATAATCTTAATTTTAGTAGATATAGCAGTCTATTATTTAATATTCCTTTTAGTATCTTTAGTAGAATACTATAGCAGCTAGATATTATTAACTATAGATTTAATTTTTAGGGTAAGTCTACTCTTTAGTAATATCTAGATATTATTAATATCCTCTATATCCCTCTCTATAAAGAGCTCTTACAGAATAAAGAGGCTGAGATACTATATAGCTACTCTATAAAACTGCAGCTCTTCTTTTTCTATAGTAGTAAAGTCTATACTAAAATAGCTATTAAGGCTAATAGTAGTATACTTATTTATCTTCTTCTATAAGATCTACACCTATTAACTAGATAGAGTCTAATTAGTATTAAGTGTAATAGTAAGATTAAATTATTAAGACTATATAGCCTTTATCTAAACTTAAATAAAGATTATATAGTTATAGAGGCAGAGATACTAAAGAAGGAGTCCCTAATATAGATATATATCTATTAGTATAATATACCTTCTGCCTTCTTCTATAATAATAGCTTCTCTAGCTTTATTATTAATACTACTAATACTATTAATAGCCTAAAGGTATAGTTACTACTTTAGGAGGTACCAGGGTTGTGATTTAGTCGACTATAGTCTTAGTCAAGAGGTGACTAAGACTAATTAGTCAAATCTTTAGTCTGACTAATTAGTCTTAGTCAAGCTACTTCACTGACTTTAGTCACTTAGTCTTAGTCACTCTACTGACTATAGTCAGCTTAGTCTAGTCAGTAAGGTGACTAAGACTAAGACTAAAATTAATAACTAAAACTTTAGTCAGACTATAGACTAATTAGTCAGACTAATTAGTCAGACTGATAAATCTAGCGAATTAATTAATATAATAGTAATAATTATAATAGTATTTTAAAAAAGATATATCTAGGGTTATAAAATTAATAGCTATTTAGTCAGTATATATAGAAAGATTTAGTATTAATATTAGTATAAAGTAATATTACCTAAATTCTATTAGTTAGTATTTTAATAGTAAATTAGTATCAATATTTAAATTAGTAAATAAAAGCTTTAATAGTTTAAAGAAGTAAGAAGAAAATATAGAAAAAGGTAAGAAGGAAACTAAATTAAAATAGCTTTAGTTTTATATTAACTCTATTTTCTATTTTTAATTAATTGAGCTATATAAAAATTTAAAATAGATATTATATTATTATAATCTTATTAAACTTTATAAAATCTTAATCTATTCTTAAATATTAACTTTTCCTTTATAGATATATACCTTTTAATATAAAGATATTATTAAGTTATTAATTAGTATAAATAGGAAATTAAGATGAAATAGCTTTAGTTTAAAATTTGCTATATTTTTCTATTTCTAGCTAATTAAGTTATATATAAATTAGATATAGGTCTCTTAGTATTATACTCATATAAATTTATAAGATATTATAAGACTTTAATCTATTCTTTAATATTAATTTTTCTTATAGAAATATAAGACTTTTAGTATAAAGAGATAATTAAGTTATAATATAAAGATTAGTTATTATTAGTTAAAATAAGCTTTAGAAATAAATAGATCTTTAACTAATTAAAGCTATTTATATATTGTATTTTAGTGGTTTAAAACACTAAATTTTGAAATTTTAATATAAATACTAAGTAAATACTAAAGGAAGTTAATATATATTTATTAACTTTATAGCTTTAGATATATCTTAATATTATTATTGAAATAGATTATATTATATATAAGAGATAACTTATATATAATATATTAGCTTATAAAATTAAGTAACTTAGAAAATTAAATAGATAAGTAGAAACTAAAAGCTATATAATAGTCTATTTATAATCTCTTTTATTATATATACTTTATTTAAGATAGATAATTTATTATAAATAATATTAAATTTCTTTAAATAAAATAGTCTTAAGAGTTCAAATAAAAGATAAATAATAAATTAACTTATGTAATTAAATAATATAAAAAGAAAATAAATATAAAATTAAGAAATACCTCATAAGATATAATAAGTAAAATAGAATAGAATAACTGAATAAGGTAAATAAAATAAAACTAATAAATAATACAGAAAATAAGCTAGATAAAATCCTCTTCTTCTATCTCTTCTTCTTCTTCCTCTTCTTCTTCTTCCTCTTCTTCTTCCTCAATTTCAATAATACTAGCTTCTTTCTCTTTAAGCCTATTTTCCTCCCAGCTTTCCTCTTTTAATTCCTCCTCTAGAGTATCCAAATCCCAAATTTCCCAGCTTTTTAATAAAATAAGCTGCTTAACTACCTTAGATGAGATCCTATTTCTATTTCTAGTAATTATATTACCAGAAATAGAAAATACTCTTTCAATTGCAGCAGAAGTAGCTGGAATAGCTAAATAACGTCTAGCTAAAATACTTAAAATAGGGAATCTAGAGCTATTAGAATTCCACCAATTAAGAGGGCTAATCTATAATAAATTAGTAAATAGATAAATAAAAAAAACATATATAACTTACTTTTCCCCCAGCCCGGACCTCATTTAAATATAAGTCATATTCCTCAGACTGATCTAAATAAGATATATATATAGCTCGGCATCAGAATTAGAGTCTTCTTCTTGCTGATTTCTATAGCTATATATATCTGTATTTAACTCATCTGTAGACTGACCTATACTAGGCTCATAATAGCCCTCTTTTTCAGTCTTAAGACTATTTATATAATTAGTATATAAAATAGATAAGTAATTTAATTATCTTTTATATCTGCATTTATATATATCTTTTATTTTTAAGATATATTTTAATAGATATAAGAATAGAAAAAATTACTTACCTGTTAAATTCAGACTGGAATAAATTCCGTACATCAATATCAATATTAATATAATGATAAAGTAAGCCTCCTGCCTTAAAATGAGCCATTTTAAATCGAGGATCTAAAATAGTAGCTAAAATAAAAGCTCTTATTTCTATTAGTATATTATAAGGTATTTTATATAGATAAATAGAAATTACTTACTTGTATTGCTTAAGGTCTTGTATTTTAAGCTTGCGAGGGAAATATTTTTTCTAGCTTTTCTAGGCCTTTTGAAATAGCCTTAGAATAACTAGAATAAAAGTCCTTATTAAATTAGTAAATTAATAATAAATATAAAAATAATAAGAAGAAAGAAAAATAACTTACTTTATTAGGCTTTCTAGCTTCCTTAGAAAACCTCTCTAATAAGCTAATAAGGCTTTTAAATATCTGATAGATATATAAAAGCCCCTTAGGTACAGTTATATAAAGCTGGGCCTGTAATTTAGTTGAAGCCTTAATAAAAAACCTCAAAAATCTCTTGAAGCTCCTTTAAAGCTTCCCAATCAAGCTCACTTAAAGCAATAGTCTCAAATTCTATATTAGAGATATTCTTCTTAATATAATTAATAGGCCCTTTTAGCTTAAGGGCTATATTAATCATAAAATAAGTAGAATTCCAACGGGTTGGGCTATCTATATATAAGTTAGTATATATAATTAAATTATAATAGAGGAAAATAACTTACCTAGTGGAATAAGCTTCTTTTGAAAATTAGAAGGTAATAGACCTTCTAATTTATCTCGTTTTATTCCCTCTTCTAATAGGCTTTTTGCAGTACTATTATATTTTATAATAGTTGCAATTCGCCTAAGACGGGAAATAAGAGCTATTAAAGTTAGTTATAAATATATATATATATATATATTATAAGGAAAAACTTACTATTAAAACCCGGCTGTAAAAACTCTTCTTGGTTTAAATTATCTCCTTTAGATATAGAATCCTGATAGGTAGATAAAATAGAGCTAGAAAAATCAGAAGATAGATATTCCCTTAAAATATCCTGTACAACTAGGGTTAAGGATATGACTAATACATCGAATATCATTATTAAATTCCTTTCTATAGCTTTTTTTATATATAGCTTTAAAGGAATTTAAAAAACGATTATTATTCGATGCATTATCCCTAGTTATACTATATAGTAATTAGTATTAAATTAAATATAGAAAGAAAGAAGGAAATACTTACCTAAGGATATTTTTTATATATATACTGGGGTAAGGTTCTAAAGCAGCTAAAAATTGCTTATAGATATATTGCCCAGTATGACTTTCATCAAGCTCATTAAAGCCTGTTAGATAAATTAGTTATATAAAATATAATATAGTAAGAAAAAAAGGAAATACCTATAAGCTTATATTCTAGCTTAAAATCGGGGGGAAATATAAGCTAGAATAATACCTAGAAAGGCAGTCTGACTATTAGAAGTCCAAATATCAAAAGTTAGGGAAAAAGTCCCTAAGCTTTTAATATTTTCAGCTAGATTATTATTTAGCTTTATTTAAGCTTTCTTGAAAATTCTCTTCTAAAGAGACCTTAATATTCCACCTATTTATAATAGGGGCATTCCTAAGATTATTAGTTACAATAGCTTTATTAAAAATTAGGAAAAGGAGAAATATACTTATTATAATAAGATAGGAGTCTTTTAAAAGATTCACTATTTAAAACTCGAAAAGAGAGGTTATTTTCAATAAGAAAATGTAAGACCCGATTTATACTGCCTTTTTCAGTAAAATCAGGCTCTGTAACCTTAGGTCTTTTTTCTCTAATATTTAAATTAAAGAAATCTTGCTTAGACCTAGGGCTAGAGAGAGTATCAATTTCTATTAATATTAGTTAATAAAAAAGCTATAAAATAGAATATAGAATATAAAATAAAATAGAATATAGAATATAGAATATAGAATAGAATAGAATATTTAACTTACTTCTTTTAAGTGTTTTTTCGGTTTTTTCACTCCAAGCTATACCCTTATGAATAGTTCGATAGTGGCGTGTAAAGTTAGAGGCTTGAAAGCCTTTAACAGTAGCCTGCTTAGACCAATTACAACTATTAAAATATTAGAAAAAAGACCCTTTTTAATATATTATAATAAGATAAAAAGGATATATAGAAAATACTTACCTAGTACAACTAACTAGCATTTGCCTCTTCTTAGTTAGGTCTATAGGCAAAAGAGACTATGTAAATAGCTTATTTGCAAATATATAGATTTTTGACTTAGAAGGGGGATCCAGTTGAAAACTAGGTCTATTTTCAATATAATTAAAAATAGTAGAAGAGGAAATAGAGTCTTCTGGAGCTATAGAAGAATCCTGATTATTAAGCTCAATATCAGAAAGATTATCCTGACTTTGAGAATAATTCTCAGATTCAATATAGCTAGAAGAAGCCATTTTAAAGAGAAGAAATAGGGATTTAATAAAGATTTGTAAAAGTAGGTTATTTAATAGGTAAAATAGCTAATTGATTGAAGCTGTTAAAAAAGCTGATTTTAGGAAGGATTATATCTCTTATTATAATTATATTTTACATCTTTAACCTCGGTTATTTTTCTAATATTTACCAGGCTATTATAAATTATAATTAACTAATTACTTACTAAAAGAGGGGTTATCTGACTAAAAGCGGGGTTATCTGACTAAAGGAGGGGTTATCTGACTAAAAGAGGGGTTATCTAACTAGAAATAGGGGTAATAGAATAGCTAGGAACCTTTTAGTCCAATAGGCTATTATTTCAATTAAAAACCGGCTTAATTTTACGCCGTAAGGGTTGTATAGTTACGCAAGCCTTTATGTAATTTCCTAACTGCCGATATTAAAAACAGGTTTTCAAATACTAAAAGAGGGGTTATTATATAACTAGGAATCTTTTTAGCCAATAAGACTATATAAGCTATTTTAGGTATATAAGATAGGCCTAAAAAGGAAAACTAGTTATATAAAAGGACCGAAAGGTTACCTTAGTTCAGTTAAAAATAGGATTTAGTTATATATTGCATTAGCTTAAAAGAGGGGTAAAAGAGGGGTAATTCCAAATAACTATTCTATTTTTTAATAACCTAAGTTAGTTACAATTAGAGCTAGAGTAAGGAAATAATTCTTTTTATAGGTCTTATTATATATATATTTCTTAGCTTATTAACTTTATATTGTAGCTAGTTATAGCTTAAAGTATAGAAATCCTATTAAAATTATAAATTAGTAAAAATAAATTAAAAAAGATACTATAACTAAGAGCTTATATAATAAAACTTATATAGGGTTAATATATATTAAACTATATATAATAATAATATATAATAGCCTTTAATCTATATTTCTTTTTCTATTGCTAGTTATAGCTAAAAAGAAATAAGAAATATATTATTAGTAAATATAAAGATTTAAGAGATAAAGTAATTAAGTATTTTAAAAAAAGCTATATTACTAAGATCTTATACAATAAGATGTATACAGAGTAAATATATATTAAGATATTTAGGATATTATATGAAACTCTTTTTATTACTCTTTATATATTTTATCTTAGCTAGTTATAGCTAGAAAGGAAAAAGAGTTAAAATAGATATAAATAATTATAAGATCTAAATTAAATTAAAATAATCTAAAAAGCCTTAAATTAACTTAATAATTTTATATAGATATAGTTCTTATTTTCTTTTAAATTAAATAGTCTAATTATTTAGTCTGACTATTTAGTCTGACTAAATTAGTCTTTAGTCACTCTTAGTCTAGTCACTCTAGTGACTATAGTCACTTTAGTCATATAAAATCACTGACTATAGTCACTTTAGTCAGACTAAAACCCTGACTAAGACTAAGCTTAGTCAAAATTTAAAGTGACTAAGACTAAATACTTTAGTCTTAGTCAGTGACTAATTAGTCATGACTAAACTTAGTCACTAACTAAAGCATTTAGTCACTGACTAAATCACAACCCTGGGAGGTACTAGTAGAGCCAGTTTATATTTAAGTATATCTACCAGCTAGTATAAAAAAACTCTATTAGATACTCTAGGAGGTATATAATAACCTTAACCTATAAGAGGGAGCACTTAGTAAAGACTTAATTAGTAACTTAAAAAAGAAATATCTATATTTTATTCTGTCTTACTATATTAGTACTTATAGTAGTTATACTATCTTATTATTCTGTAGTAGTATTAGTATTATTTAGAACTAGCAGAAAGCCTACTACTATAATTATTCTCTTTTAGACTGGATTTTCTACTTTTATTATATAATTTATCAGATAGTATATAAGTATTAGACTCTTTAACTTTATTATAATAAAGAAGATATTATAGTTATACTGTAGCCTAATAGCTATTACTTTATTCTAATAATTTACTAGTGGATATAATTGTTAGATCTTTAAAACTCTTTCTAATATAAACTCTATCCTTAATATAAGCTTCTATAGTATCTTAAATTAATAGTAATTAAGCTTATACTAGCTGCTCTACTGCTGCAGGCAGATAGTATACTTTAAATATATTACACTGTATATATAGATTTAGTTTGAGTCTATAGTAAAGTTAGCTTTTTTATTAAATACTGCTACTAATTGCTTAGTGTTATTAATTAGTATGGAGATATCGGCTGATACTGGTCTCTTTATTATAATAGCTCTTACTGCCTCTTTATTTAGGTTCTATATATCTCTCTCTCTTAGTATTTATAATATACTGTTAAGCTTATAGCTCTAAAGTGAAGAGCTCTTTTGCCTTATAAAAGATACTATTAATATACTGAATTATAGCCTTTTAGAATGCTATTTTACTCTTGCTGTTATAAGTACTGTTAAGTATCTTAGAGAGTATAAAATTGCCCTTTAGCTAGAGTAGGCTGTAAATATAAAGGGTGCTATACTGGTTTATTTTTACAGTAGTAAAATATTAGCTTATACAGCTAAATATAGAGTTATTGCCTATTTTTATATAATACTTAAAAAACATTATAATCTTACAGTAGAAGAAATTAGCTGCACTTAATAGATTAGATATAGTAAGTTTTACCTGCTTCTATATAGTATTTAGTATCTATAAAAAGACTTTAATACCCTTTAGGTGCTATATTTAATATGCTGCTATCTGCAGCTTAACTGGATTTATAATATTATTTAGGTTTAAGGTAAACTAAATTGCTAGAATTCTATAGTAAATAATAATAAACTTAATCTTTTAATGCAGGCTGAGGCGGAATTCTATTAAAAGCAGCTGGTAATAGCTGTATATAGAGAGATAATAGAAAGGCTCCTAGACCCCCTTATTTTAAGTCCTCTAACTAGCTTCTAACTCTGCCTTAGCTATATTGAGATAATCCTTAGTTAAAAACATAAGTAATTATTCGACCTTTAGGAATATCTACTTTTTAATACTGACTATACTGATCGTACAGTTATAATACTGTATTTATATATTAAAGATAAGAAATAGAAAGACTGGGTGCCTTATAAAGTAACCTCTATAGTACTGTAGTACTACTTTTACCTAAGTCTTAAGGCTGAGATTGCAAGACAATATAAGTATCTATATAGCCTCTAGTAATATACCTACTTCTAACTCTAGTGTCTATTTAGGACCTATACTCTAGTAACCTTATTGCTACACCTTAGCTACTGCCTCTTCTATAATCCTCAGTCTGTCTATACTATAGAGAAAAAGAGTTAGAAATATCTTAGCAAAGAAGAATATATTAAATTAATCTGTAAATTTGTCTCTATAGCTGATATAAATATATAGCTGCACTCTGGAATCCTGCTCGATATTAATAGCACTAACTGCTGCTGCTACTGCCTCTACTTTCTGTATCTGCTGTGTCTGCTGTATATACTGTATATACTTCTGTAAGAGGCCTCTATTAACAGTAATATTAAATATAAACTGTAGCTTATTTGTCTTACTGGTCCTAATATGTGCGTTAAGAGGGAACATTCTAGTTGATATAACCTTATTAACTCTCTTATTAAAGCCAGTATACTTATCTTTCTTGAAGATATTATTAGAGTTCTTACTAGCGTCCTCTACTATATTAGTTGCTAATTTTAGGCAGCTAGCTATTCCTGCCTTTTCAGCTATATTGCTAGTAATAAGCTCTGCTAAGATATTAGCAATATCTATAGTACTGCTATTCTTTAAGCCTCTTTCGTAAGGCGATACTAGCTGGGCTATCTGTATCTTCTCTTATGCTAATAGCTTATTGCGCTATATATAGTTATAGATAACTAATAGCACTCTATAAGATAGGGTGCCCTAAAGCTCTATTTTATCAGTATTAATTTTAATGCCGGTATATAGAGGATTATACCTTTATAACTATATAAGTACTCTCTCTATAACTTGCTGTTAAATAGATAAGAGCTTAAATAGATCCTTTAGGGCAGGTTTCTTATAGCTATACTAAAAGATATAAAATATCTTTAAGTACCTTAATTAGTAGGTATAGTAGGACTTTAGTAATAATATTCTGAATGCTATTAGAAAATATAGTAATATATCCCTTTATATATTTAGAGTATTAAAGACTCTATTTAGTACTGCCTTTATTAGGGATAGTATAGCTTATAATTTAGCTATAGTATAAGTTTAATAAGATAAGCTTCTCTTCTAAGAGTGTTAGCTTTTAGAGATTAGAAGGATATATATAGTTATACTAAAGGTAGCAGTAAAGCTAGCCAGCTGAAATTAGAGCCCCTCTATTTAGCTTGTTAATATATATACTGTAAACCTTAATAGGTATTATAGGATAGAAATATTTACTGTAAGCTAGAGGTAACTATAGTATTTTTAGTATTATACTTATTACTTATAATATCTAGCTAACTTCTTATAGTACCTTCTACTTAATCTTACAGTAGTAAAGGCAGTATATATAGAGCAGTAAAATAGAAGTATTATAAAAGTTATAATAGAAAGCCTAAGTTATTACAATTTAGTGCTATTAAGAGATCTTTTTATACTAGTTAAGCCTATAGAAAAGATGCTTTTTCTTAGTAAATTCAGTATTAAGCTGTAATATAATAGCTATAAAATTCCCTATAAGATCTTTAGGTATATATTCTCAAAAGATATATATTTAAATCTATTTGTAATAGCAATCTATCTATATATCTTGCTATTATTGTTTTAGGCAATATACTAAAAGTATAGATTTAAGCTTATTGCTATTTATACTAACTGTAATAGAATTTATACTAACTGCAATTAATAGAGCAGTATAGGTTTCTTTAGTAATAAAAACTAGTAGAATCTTTATTAGTAAGGCCTTAGGATTCTTAGGAGGTAACTTCTGTAAATATAGCTATATAGTTTAGAGGAAGAGCTTAAAGCTTAACTGGTCTAGGGATGTAGGGCAAAGAGATAGTAGATACTATTAAGCTAGCTGTATCTAGAATTATAGCTACTGTAATTACTAGAAGAGACTATTAATACTTATAAAGGTACTTATAGAGTATAAAGCTAGTTGGCATCCCTTTGGGATAGTATGTCTATAGGTATACTTAAGTAGATTTATAATAGCTGGCTGTAGAGATTAACTAGTCTTTAGGCTTCTAGATTAAATAGTTAATTTAGTATTTAGCTGAGGCTATAGCCCTACTTAATGTTAGCTTTATCTATATTGTAATGCTGCAGTATCTTCTATATCTTATATAGTATTTTTAAAAGTGTAAAGCTATATAAAGATATAGCATCTAAATTAAACTGGCTGTTAATTATCTGTAGATAGAACTGACTGCTAATTGTCTGTAGATAGAACTAGCTGCTAATTACATTTAGCTACTAGCTTATTTTTTAGTTAATTAACTATAGCTTTTATATTAAGGATGCTAACTGCTATAATACAGACTGTACTTAAGCTTTAATACTATATTTCTCTATTCTAAATATCTTATATACTGTTACAGCTATTTTATATACTGCTGCAGCTATTTTACATACTGCTGCAGCTATATTATATACTGCTATAACTATACTACTAAAAGGCTAAAACTGCAATAGTATCTTAATTTATCTAAAGGCTTACTACTACTATAATACTACTACTATAATTAGTGCTATTTAGTATTATAAGATAAAATATCTTATTATTAAGTCTTTAGAGGTATAATATATAATTAAAAGGTATCTATTAAATAATATCCTTTAGCTACTTTTATATTAAGCTAGCTTAATATTCTTATTACTATAATAGTAAATACTAAAGATTAGATATATAAGCTATTTAAGTTATAAAGAGATATTAACTCTAATATAACTATATATTTCTTTATAAAGATAAATTACTCTATACAGTTTCCTACAGCTGCCTACTATTATATTAAAGGTCTTAACAGGGTTGTGAAATTACTTAGTATGGACTTAGTATGTACTAATCCAGCTTGGACTTAGTTAGTCCGTACTAATTTTAATTAGTAATTACTTAGTATTAGCTATACTAAGTAAATACTAAATTTAATTAGTACATACTAAGTCCGTACTAATTTAAACTAGTATTTACTTAGTATTTTACTAAGTAAACTTTTAGTATATTAGTACATTTTGTACTAATTCCTTATTTAGATATTAAATAGAAAAGTAACTATATTAGCTTATAGAGACTAAATAAATAAGAGTAATTTATATAGTATAAGTTATATTATAAACTAATACTATTATAAAGCTTTATTATTACTAACTTCTTTTCTATTTTCTATTAATATTAATAATAAGCCTCATTAAAGTTTACTTAAAATCCGTACTTTAATAATAAGTCTATTACTTTTATGAAATATAAAAAAGGTACTTTAAGCTTATTAAAAATAGATAACTAAAATAGGCTTAAGTATTTAGATAAGACTATTAGTACTATATACTATTTAGGTCTTTAATAATTTTTATTACTCCTATTAAGCCTTCTTTTCTTAAAGTCTCTATTTCTACCTTAAGTTAATTTCTAAATTTAAGTAATTAGAAAAAGAGTAATATAAGCTTAGTAAAAATAGATAACTACAGTAAGATTAAGTAGTTAGATAAGACTAATAGTAATATATACTATAATTAGATTTAAACTAGGAAATATAATTCTAACTAAGAAAAATATTAATCTAACTTAATTTGCTCAATTTCTTCTTTAACTTCCTCTTCAACTTCTTCTCTATTTACCTCTTCCTCTTCCTTCCTAAGGTTATTAAACCTCTTATTTCAGCTTTTTAGTAAAATTAGCTGCTTTACTGTACTAGGTAAAAGCCTATTTCTAGACTTAGTAATAATATTTATTACTAATAGAAAAGGTACTTTCAATAGCAGCTGATGTAGCTGGAATAGCTAAATACCGTCGAGCTAATATAGCTAGATTGGGAAATCGAATCGAGTTATTTCTCCAATATTCTAGTATATTAGTCTATTAAATTAAGGTTAGTAATTAAGGTAATAGAAATAGCTAAAATAGAAAATACTAACCTTTTTAGGTAAGACTGCTTTATTTATATAAGTAAGGTATTCCTCTTCCTTAGGAACATTACTTATATAAAAGTCATTTTCAGACCCTTTATCAGAAGATAATTTATCTTCTAAGGAAGCTTCCTGACCTAATTCATCAAAGGATAAATTAGACCCAATTGGCTGTTGAAAATCTTGTCTTTATAGCTTAATTCTATTTAATAATTAGTAATTAGAGATTAAAATTAGAAATAGGTTAAATAACTTACTTTTGATAATCAGCCTTAAATAGGCTAATTAAATCCTGACTAATAGATGGATAAAAAGCTAATAAGCGATCTTCTTTAAAGTGCATTAATTTAAACCTAGGGTCTAAAATAATACTAAAAAGATAGGGCTTATAGCTAGTTATATTTCTATTAGTAAGCTGCCAAGGAAAATATTTCTCAAGCTTATTTAAGCCAGCTATAATGGCTTGAGATAGCTTTAAATAAGCTTGAGACTAATTTAAAGATTAGCAACTAATTAGAATAATATAGAATTAAAAGGGAAAGCTTACCAATTGGGTATTTCCACTACTATAGCTAATAAAAGTATTATTTAAGCTTTCTAGCTTATTATAAATTTGATAAATAAATAATAAGCCTTCAGGCATAGTAGTATAAAATTGACCCTGTAATCTAGTTGAAGGCTTAACAAAGACTTCAAAGAGTCTTTTAACCTCAGCTAGAAGAACCCAATCAAAATCAGTTAAAAAAACCTATATTTAACTATTAGTATTTTTCTAGCTTATTAAAATAGAAAATTAACTAACCTCTTCAAACTCCTTATTAGTTGTATTCTTATAGATATAAGATAAGGGGTCTTTTAATTCAATACTAGATTCAAGCATTCGAAATGTTGAATTCCATCTAGTAGAATTATCTAATTTAATTAACTTATAAGTAATAATAGTATAGAAATAAGCTTACCTAAGGGGACTTTTTTTTTCTTCTTAGTAGAAAGCTGATTATCCTTTTGGAATTTAGCTATTCCTTGTTCTAATAGCTGTTTAACCTCAGTTGTATACTTAGTTAAAATACCTATTCGTCGAATTCGAGTAATTAGAGCTATAGAAAAATTAGCTTAAGCTTTAAATTAAGGTTAATTATATAACTTACTAGTAAGCTCATTACTAGAGCTATTTAAGATATTATTATCTAGATTAGATAATAATATCTCTGATTCCTTAGTTAAAAGGAATTCTTTAAGAATATCCTGCGCTATAATATTAATTATATGCGCTATACAGCGAATATCATATCTAAATCTCTTATTTAAAGATAAAACATATAGTTATCTTTAAATGCAGAGATAAAGGTGTTATTATTAGCTGCATTATCCCTTGTAATACTATACGGTTATTTATTAGCTTATAGCTTAAATAGCCAGAATAATTAAAAATATACCTAAATATAGTATTTGCTGCAATTGAGGGATAAGGGATTAAGGAATTAAGAAATTCCCTATAGATATAAAGTCCAGTATGACTTTCAGTTAGCTGATTAAAGCCTATTTAGAAGTTAGTTAAATTAAGCTTATTAGCTAACTTCTAAATAGAAAATTATTATTAGTATAATAAAATCTTTACTTACCAATCAGCTTATAAATAAGGTTGAAATCCCTATCTATAAAAACTACAATAAGGCCTAAAAAGGCAATTTGTGTATTTGAGGTCCAAATATCAAAGGTTAGGGAAAAAGACCCTAAGTCTGATATATTTTCCTCAAGTTGCTTATTAAGTTGTAATAAGCTACTATTAAAGGTATCTTTTAAGATACCTTTAATCTTCCACCTATTAATAGAAGGGCTAGCCCTATTAAAATTAGTATATTATAAAGTTAGAATTAATTTTAAAAAAAGAAAAAACTTACTTATTATAATAGGTTAGAAGGTCTTGAAAAGTATAGGAATTTAAGATATTAAAAGATAGGTTATTTTCTATTAGAAAATAAAGGATCTTTTTTAAGGCTTCTTCTTCCTTAAAGCTACTTGATAAATCAAATAGGTCTAATCTAGATCTTTTAGTCCTAAGATTTAGGTCAAAGGGACTATTAGGCTTTAGAAAATCCGCTTCTAATAATTATTAGTATTCTATTTAAAATAGGCTCTTTTAAATAGTAAAAATAAAGTGAAATAAGGATAAAAAATAACTTACTTCTTTTCCTAGTAGATTCAGATTCCTTATTATAAGCAATATCTAGATGTTTACGCTTATAGTGTTTTTGGAAGTTAGAAGATTGAAATCCTCTAACTAATTCCACCTTTTTTATAGTTACACCTATAAAAATATTAATAATAACCTTATTTAATAGTTAAAAAAGTTAACTTACAAAGTACAACTAACTTGTATTTTCTGCTCGTGACCTTCCTTAAAAGGTAATAAAAAACCTTCCTAAATAAGCCATATTTAAAAATATAAGCTTTAGCAGCTTTATCTTCTGGAATAGCTTGTGAAGAAGAAGAAGCTATTTCTGAGTTAAGATCTGATTGGTTGAGACTATCTACTTCAGAAGGAGTTTGGAAGCTAGCTTCTTCTGAAAAGGGATTAGTCTCTGCCTCAGACTCAGAATAGGAAGGGTTAAAATCGTCATTTGAATCCATTAGTTAAATCTATTATAAGAAAATAGGGGTATAGAAAATAAGAAAGGAATAGATAGTAATAAGGTTGATAATAAGGTAATATACTTAAATAAAGATACCTAGATTAGAAGGGGGATTAAGAGCTTATTTATAGTTAATTAACTAGTATAGTTTATTATTAATCTAGTTACTAGAATCTTCTAATTAGTAATATTAATTTCTAATATGTAATTATTAATCTAGATATTAAATTATTAATCTAGTTATTAAAATCTTCTAATTAATAATACTGATTTATAATCTTTAATTATTAATCTTATTATTAGAATCTTTAAATTAATAATTTAAATTCTTTATTAATAATTAATCTTCTAGAAGCTTCTATTTACTATTAAAAATAATAGAATCTTAATTAGTAATTAATCTTCTAGAAGTTTCTATTTACTAATTATATTATTTAAAATATTAAAATAACCCAAATTAATAACTAATTATCTAGAAGCTTCTATTTACTAATTTTATTTCTTTAAAGCTTTAATTTACTAATTTTAGTATATTTTATCTATTTTAGGCTATTTAATAGATAGCCTTAATATATTATCTTTAATAATTCTATAAATTAGTACAAAAGTACTAACTAAGTACTAACTAATTGGAATTAGTAATTACTTAGTATTTAGTCCAAGGAATTAGTATTAGAATAGTATGTACTAAGTAATTTTAAAATTAGTATTTACTTAGTACTGTACTAATATCTTAGACTAAATACTAAGTAATTACTAAGTATATTTTTTTAGTAATTACTTAGTCCAAAAAGTACTAACTAATTTCACAACCCTGGGTCTTAATATAGAGGCAATTATATAGGTGCTGCTACTAGCGCCTATATAGCTTATATCTTTAGAATATAAGATTCTATATCTATATAAATAGCTAAAGATACTAATAGTCTGCTTTAGCCTAAATCTCTCTATTTACAATTAGACTATTAGAGATAATAAATAGACTGGCAATTAGTCTTCTACTTAGCAGCTAGATATATCCATTTATACTTATATAGGAGCTTAAGCAGTTAGACAGCTTAAAGGTAGATATCGGCTAGATAATTAACTTTATAATCCTAACTATAATTATCTGAGATACCTCAGTCTAGCTGTAAGTAGAGCTATCTATTACTAATTATATAGGAGACTGATAACTATAAAGGATCCTACTAAGGAACTTTCTTACCTTTAATAATTTTTTCTATCTTTTAGCTAGTAGTCTATTTTTAAGATATTATAGCAGATATAGAGTCTACCTTACTGAAAAAGAAAGACTTAATTTAGAAAGATAACTTCCAATTTAAATACTATAGCTTTATTAACTTATTAACCTACCTAATATCTAGTATATCCTTTAAGCCTCTATATAGCAGCTTCTATACCTTCTAGGTCTTTATTATCTTCTCTATCTATAAGAAGCCCTAGAATATCCTATATAAAAAGATTATTAAAGAGTTATAGACAGGGTTGGTAAATTCGTTAGTAGTTAATCGTTAATCGTTAATTAACTACTAACTAATTAGTTTTAGTCAGTAATTTCTATTAACGAATTCGTTATTCGTTAATTAATTTATTAACGAATAACGAATTAGTTTTAGTCTTAGTAACGAAAATATTTTTAGTAGTAACGAATAGTTAGTAATTTTCTAGCTTTCGTTACTAAGACTAAAACTAATTCGTTAATAGTTAATTATTTAGTAACTCTAGTTACGAATTCGTTACTAGAGTTACTATAATTTATAACTATTAATAAATTAGATAAATATAGTAAATAAGATAATTAAATAAATATATTAAATAAGGTAGTTTAGTAGATTAAATAAGTATAGTAAATAAGATAATTTAATAAATATAATAATTCAGTAAATTAAATAAATATGGTAAATAAGATAATTAAATAAATAGAGTAAATAAGATAATTAAATAAATATAATAAATAAGGTAATTTAGTAAATTAGATAAATATAGTAAATAAGATAATTAAGATAGTTTAGTAAATTAGATAAATATAGTAAATAAGATAATTTAATAAATAAATATATTAAATAAACTAAATAAAAAAAAGAATATAATATTAATAAAATAAAGCTAATTACTATTCTCTTCAATTTCCTTATTTAAATCACTAAGATTTAAAAACCTCCAGCTTTTTAATAAAAGTAACTGCTTAATAGTCTCAGGATCTAGCTTATTTCTAGCTTTAGTAATAATATTATTACTAATAGAAAAAGCCCCTTCTATAGCAGCAGAAGTAGCAGGAATTGCTAAATAGCGCCTAGCTAATAAACCTAAAATAGGAAATCTAGCTAAATTAGATTTCCAATAATCTAGTATATTAGTCTATTAAAATATTAGTAAAATAAATAAGAAATAGATTAATAGGGAAAATAATTACTTTTTTAGGAACAACTTCCTCATTAAGATAAGAAGAATATTCTTCTATAGTCTCATTAGAAGATATATAGAATTCCTTATCAGAATCTGACTCAGAATCCTTAGGGGATTCTACACTATAAATATCCTCATTTAATTCATCAAAAGATAAATTAGAATCAGTATTTAAGCCTCCTCTTTCTCTTTTAAGCCTATATAAAATTAGTATTATAGGAAATATAAGGTAAATAAGAGATAAATAACTTACTTATTATATTCACTTTTAAATATACTAGTAATATCATCAGATATATTTGTATATAGTGAAAATAATAAGCCCCCTTCCTTAAAATGTATTAATTTAAACCTAGGGTCTAAAATAATACCTAGAAGAAAGGGCTTTAGCTTTCTAATATTAGAAGGTGTTAGTTTCCTAGGAAAGTATTTTTCTAATTTTTCTAAGCCAGCTTGTATAGCTATAGAAAAATCAGAAAAGAAATCTTCCTATAGATAGTTAGTAATATAATAAAAAAAGAATAAAAAATATATAACTTACCTCAGAATTCCGGCTATTTCCTAGAAGAAAATCACTATTTAATCTTTCTAGTTTATTATATATCTGATATATATATAATAAACCCTCAGAATTAGTAATATAAACCTGGCCTTGTAATTTAATAGAAGGCTTAACAAAAACCTCAAAGATCCTTTTTAATTGCCCTATTTCTACCCAATCAGAATTAGAGAAAAATATCCTTTTAAATTCTGTATTTGAGGTATTTCTCATAATATAAAATAAAGGGTCTTTTAGCTCTAATACTGAACTAAGCATATAATAGGTTGAATTCCATCTTGTTGCATTATCTATAATAAAATTAGCTATATTTTTATAAGCTTATAAGGATTATAAATACCAAGAGGAATAGAGGATTTCTTAGAGGTTAATCTGCCTTCTTTTTCATATTTTAAAATACCCTCTTCTAGAAGCTTTTTTGCTTCTTGAGTATATTTTATAATAGTTATAATCCGTCTTATACGGCTTATAAGAGCTATAAAAGTTAGTATTTTTAAATTTAAATAGAAAGTAGAAAATAGAAAATAGAAAATAGAAAATAGAAAATAGAAAATAGAAAATAGAAAATAGGAAATAGGAAATAGGAAATAGAAAATAGGAAAAATAACATACTATTAAAAGAAGGCTCTTCAGGCTCAATTTCTTCATCCTCTTCAATAGCATTATTAAAAAGATATATTAGTATAATTTAATAACCTATCTTCTAAAGAAGGATTAGAAAGGTAATTCTTTTAAAATAGTCTGCACAATAATATTAATTATATGTGCAATACAGCGAATATCATTTAAAAAGGGAACTTTAAAATTGCTTAAATAAGCATTATTAAAGGTCTTAATAAATGTATTATTATTTGCTGCATTATCCCTAGTAATACTATAATTTTATATTAGCTTATTTTAATTATAAAGAGAAATAAGAAAAATAAAATACTAACCTAAGGATAGACTGAAAACCTATACTAGGATACGGGCTTAGAATTTTAATAAATTCATTAAAGAGATATAATCCAGTATGACTTTCGTTAAGATTAGAAAATCCTATATTGTATATATAATTAGTTATTAAATAAAATATAATATAGAAATAATAGAATATACTAACCAATTAGCTTATAATGTAAATTAAAAGCAGAATCAATATAAATAAGGATTATCCCTAAATAAGAGATTTGGTTACTAGCAGTCCAAATATCAAAAGTTAAGGAAAAAGTCCCTTGACTTTTAATATTAGCTACTAGCTGGGTATTTAATTCTAATAGATTAGAATTAAAGGTCTTATTTAAGATCTCTTTAATTTTATGTCTATTAATAATTGGCCCAGACCTATAAAAAGATTTAGTATATATAATATAAGTAAAAGAAAAATCAGAAATACTAACTTATTATAAAAGGATAATAAATCCTGAAAAGATAAAGAGTTAATAACTCTAAAAGAGAGATTATTTTCAATAAGAAAATAAAGGATCTTATTTAAAGCCTCTTCTTCAGTAAAATAAAAAAGAGAATTAGGCTTTATTCTTTTAGCTAAATTAAAGCTAAAAGGCTCAGGGCTTTTTGGGCTTAAATTGCTTTCTAAGGAATATTAGTAAATAAAATAATAAAATAAATTTGTAAAAATAACTAACTTCTTTTTTTAGTCTTTTCAGCTTCCTTATTATAAGCAATTTTTGAATGCTTATATTGATAGTGGCGAGTATAATTGGATGATTTAAATCCTTTAATAGTATCAATATTTTGATAATTGCAGCTAATTAAATATTAGTATTTTTAAAGATAAATAGAAAATAGAAAATAGAAAATAGAAAATAGGGAAATAAATATACCTTGTACAAGCTATTAATACCTGCCTATTAATAGCAGGATTAATAGGTAGTAATTCCCTAATAAAAAGACCCTCTTTAAAAATATAGATTTTTTGTTTTATTTGGAGGGTCTAAGGTATATTCAATCCTATTATAAGGGGATTTAATAGGATTAGAAGGTAAATTAGAAGAAGAGGATTCTTCTAAAATAGAAGATGTTTCCCTATTAAAAGGTAAAATAGAAGAAGAAGATTCTTCTAAAATAGAAGATATTTCCCTATTAAAAGGCTGAGGATCAATTTCAGATTCAGAATGATATTCTTCTTGCAGAGGGTCTTGAGATTCCTCAAAGCTTTTTTGTTATAGCTAGAAGAAGTCATTTTAATTAAAAATGAAGAAAATAGTATAATTGGGTTATTTAGGTAATAGGATATAATAATAAGCTGATTGAGTAGATAGTTATAATATCTAAAAGAAAGAATATACTGATATTATATATAATAAAATCTGTTACTTTGAAATCTATTGCTTTGAAATCTATTGCTTTGAAATCTGTTGCTTTGAAATCTATTGCTTTGAAATCTGTTGCTTTGAAATCTATTGCTTTGAAATCTGTTGCTTTGAAATCTACTGCTTTGAAATCTGTTGCTTTGAAATCTGTTGCTTTGAAATTTATTGCTTTGAAATCAATTAATTTAAAAATAGAATTAAAAGTATATATCTTATTTATTTCTATCAGAATATTAATTATCCAGTATATTATTTTATTATTCTATATTAATTTCTATATTATATATTTTTATAGATTAGTCAGCAGAATTAAATATATATATTTATCCATTTATCTATTTAAAATTATTTATAGTATTTTCTTAATTTTCTTAAATTTACTTATTATTTTAGTTATTTAAATTATTTAATTACTTTCTTTAATAAAGTTATCTATTTATCTTATTTACTTAAAGTAACTATTTAATTTATCTATTAAATTTATCTATTTAATTTATCTATTAAGTATATTAATTTATTATTTTATTATTTTATTTATTTAAGTTAATATCTTTATAATTAATATTTCTATAATTAGTTAATTAGTTAGTAGTAACTAATTAGTTTTCGTTAATTTCTTCGTTAATAGTTAGTATATATATTAACGAATTTCTATTCGTTAATAGTTACTACTAAACGAATTCTTTTTCGTTAATAGTAACGAAAGACTAATTAGAAATTAACGAAATTTTAATTCGTTACTAGTAACGAATTTTTTATTCGTTAATATCACAAACCTCATTAACGAATTCGTTAATATTCAGAGACCCAATTAACGAATTAGTTACGAATACCAACCCTGGTTATAGATATACTTTCAGCTAGAGGTTATATTTACTTACTCTAGCAGGATTGCAGGCCTGCTAGACCACAAGATCATAATGAAGCCGCTACTGCTAGAAGAAGACTATATCCTGATTATCGTCCCCGATATATAGTATAGTAAGCCTCCAGGAGGTGCAGTAACAGCTAGGACTCCAGCAGGCGTAGCAGTAATAACGCCCTTAAAGGGGAAGAATCTGCCGCAAGAATCACCAATAGTGCAATCTAAATAGACTAAGGCTATACCTTTGAAGCGGAAGGCGGCTGCTGTACTGGTGATATAAGCTTTACCTAATCTCTTTGATGCTTCTAATATGTTATTAATTGCAGACTTACAGCTGCTGCTGCTATCTTCTATATAAGACTTAAAGCTATAGACTCCTTTAAAGAAACCGCAGTTAGTGTAACTAGCTGTTAGTATAATAAACTTATTATAGGAGTTATTAGATAAATTGGATAAGCTGTAAGTAGAGAGTTCTATAAAAGTTATAGATAAAGGCCGCTTTGGGCTGCTAATATTAAGCTAGAGAGCCGGGCCAGTAATATACATATACTATATAGGCAAGAAATTGCAGTTTTAGACTTTATAAGTCAGCCCTATTAATAGGTTAATAGGCTCAGCTCTATTAATAGGCTGGTTTTTAATATTATGGCTATTTAGTTTAGAAGTTAGAGGTTATAATACCTCTGCTAGTTAGTAATAGTATGTTTTGTTCCTTAAGGCTCTCTCTAAATAAAGCTTATAACGTACTGAAGTGCGCTTACTTTATGTTTCTTCTGTTACTAACTAACTAAAATTACAACTCTAGTTATAATAGCTATTATAACTACTTTAGTAATTTTTACTGTTATTTACTCCTTTATAGTAGAGGTTATACTATTAAGTTTTATTTAAATTTTTAATTAACTATTATTTCTTTCTATAATTAATTAGTTAATTATGTCTTATATTTTATTTTTATTTTTTACTACTAATAGAATTTCTATTTTTATATTCTTAATAAAGAATTACTATAGCTTATTAGAGTTTAATTTAGTAATTAAAATATCTAATTTTTATAGAAGTTTTAACTAGAATTAATATTTATATAATCTTTCTTATTTTAATTTCTATATTAGTTTTTCTAAAAGGAGTAAAAATTAAAGAATTATAAAGATAAATAGCTCTAAGCTAATAACTAAAAAAGAAATAGAATTTAAAAATAGAAAGAGTAATAATATTAAACTTTAACTTAATAAGTCTTTATTATAAAAGGCTTATCTACTATTATATCTCTATACTTTAAGCTTTAAGTAGGTTACTATAGAGCTTAATATAAAGAGGTTAAATAGATATCTACTGAGTTAGCTAAATAGACTGAGATTTTTATACTATTTTAAAATTAAAGAAATTTTAAAATACTATTTAAATTAAGCTTTAAAAGGTTTCTTTATAAGTAAATATATTATTAGCTTTTTTAATAAAGTAAACTGCTTATAAACTATATTACTATATATATATACTGAATTTAATTTATTTCCTTTTTAAATATAAGTAGTATAAAGTTTTTATTTTATAGCTTACTATTAAAATTTTCTTTTTACTATAAATTAATTTAAAAAATCTAAAAGAAAAACTATATAGCTAGCTAGTTTATATAGAATATAATAATAATAATAATTTTACTATTTATAATTAATAATTTTACTATTTATAGTTAATAATTTTCCCTTAATAAGGGAACTTAATATTTAAATTTACTGTATTTTTATTTATATATATTATAATTATTAAAGTTTAAATTTAATTTTTAAGCTGTTTTTTTTTAATCTATTAGAATTCTATCTAACTTTTTTACTCTATTTTAACCTTAATATTTAAAGTTATAAATTTAATAACTTAATATAATACTTTAAATTTTAAGTTATTTAAATTTACTCTTTAGCTAGCACTCTAACTAGCTATTTTTTACACTATTTCTATATAATATAAGAGCTTTTTAAATTAAAGATTATATATCTTTTTACTAATAGTATTAATAAAGTCTTTCTACTTTTAAGTTAGCTATTTAATTCTAAAGATTTTAGCTAATATTAATAGAGTAGTCTTTTCTATTTAAATAAATAATAAATTAATATAAGCAATTTAATTTTCCTATAAATTTAATCTATTAGTATTATTTAAAAAGAAATTACAGCTAAAAATAGCTAATATAATCTTCTATTAAATACTTAGTAAATAGACTCTATTTAAAGAGAATCTTAATAGGGCTAAGAAGTTTATAGCTCTAAAGGAATTAGTAATATATAGAGTATTTTGTTTTCTCTACTTTATTTTTAGTGTTATATTAATACTTAATATTATATAGATATAAAAGGTAATTAGTATACTTTAAGTTTCTATTAGTATTAAATTATAAGGTTTAATAGATAATTAAAGTAGCTATAATAGAAGTTAAAAAAGAAATTAAATAATTATTAAAAGGGAAGTTAGCCTTTTAATAATAGGAGATATCTCTTTTATATATTTTATTACTTAAAATAACTAAGGTTATTAACTGTAAATAGTAAGATTATTAACTGTAAATAGTAACGTTAAAGTTAGAAGAGTTAAATTAAATTTTAAAGTAAAAATTAATATATAATAATCTTATTATTTAGCTACTATTTTTATTATTATTAGATATAATATTGACTATT
Organism: Ilyonectria mors-panacis; assembly: GCA_002991585.1. Taxonomy (NCBI): domain Eukaryota; kingdom Fungi; phylum Ascomycota; class Sordariomycetes; order Hypocreales; family Nectriaceae; genus Ilyonectria; species Ilyonectria mors-panacis. The sequence continues at coordinate 29,413 of PPHJ01000038.1, forward strand.
TTATTTTTTATTATTTAAAAATACTATATAGCTTTAATCTATTTAATAATATTATAGTAAAGCTAAAAAAGACTAAATAGTTAATAATTTTACTATTTAAAAATAATAACTTTAAAATAGTAGTTTTATTTTTAAATAATAAAATATAAAAAATTTATCTTTTATTATTAAAAAACTAACTTTTTTTTAATAATAATTTAATTTTTTTAATTTTTATTATAACTATTTTAATTATTTATTAAATTTACTTAGTATAATTTTATATATACTATATAATATAAAAAGGGTAAAAATAAGTAAGAAATATCTATTTAAAAAGATTTATACAGTTTAATATTCTGAATGAACAGTATAAATATATAGTATACCTATAATAAAATATAGTAAATATACTAACTACTATATTAAACTATTTAATTTATAAGAAATTTAGTTAGCTTTTAAAGTAGCTTTAAATTAAGCTAAATTCAAATTTACATTTAATAGTATTTAAGCTAATAGACTAAATAAAAAAGCTTATATTAATAAAAGTAAGAAAAGAAATATTAAGCTTACTAAAATAATAGTAAGAAAAATAATAACTAAAAAGATAAAAAAAGCTTTTAATAAGATTAATTTAAATTTACGTTAAAATTAAAGAAATTATAAAATACTATATTAATTAAACTTTAAAAGAATTCTTTAAAAATAAAGATATTACTAGCTTTTTCTATAAAATAAACTATTTATAATTTATATTACTATATATATATACTAAATTTCCCTTAATAAAGAAACCTAATATTTGAATTTACTGTATTTTCATTATATATATTATAATTACTAAAGTCTAAATTTAGATTTCAAGCTGCTTTTTATAAGGATCTCAGCCTACCCAGCTAACTCAGCAGACATCTATCTAACCTCTCTCTATACTAAGCTCTATAGTAACTCACTTAGGGCTTAAGATATAGAGATATAATAGCAGGCAAGCTTCTCTGTAATAAAGGCTTATTAAGTTAAAGTCTAATACTATTACTCTTTCTACCTTTAAATTCTATTCCTTTTCTAGTTATTAGCCTATAGCTACTTACCTTTATAATTCTTCAATTTCTACTCCTTCTGGGAAATCAGTATAGAAATTAGAATAAAAAAGATTATATAAATACCAGTTCTAGCTAAAGCTTCTATAAAAATTAGACACCTAATTGCTAAATTAAGCCTCAATAAGCTACAGTAATTCTTTATTAAAAATATAAGAATAGAAACTCTATTAGTAGTAGAAAATAAAAATAATGTTACGCTGGTAGGGATTCACTGAGGATTCAGTGATAATAGTCAGGCAGAGAAAAGGTATATTGGAAAACATATCAAGACTGAAGCTTGCCCTCTTCTGTATCGGAGGGGCTATACTGCTATATCCTTAAGGTCTGATGCATATATCAATCTCCAACCTCAGGTATCTCCCAACTATAACATCAGGATAACTCGTTAGCTAGCTGATTGTCTTTTTATTCTTCTGTAATTCTTAATACCACCCTTATTATAATATCCCCCTATTAACCTGCAGCGTTCTTACTAGGTAGTTAATAATTAATTTGGGAATATAGTAATTGATCCCAATAGCAATTTCGCTTGGGATTTAGGGCCCTATCGTCCGGAAAACCTGGAGCTTGGGACTAACGACGCTGGTAGTTAGTAGGGCTGTAATGTTAATACAATCAGTAGGATATTGCTGTAAATTACAGTATATTTATAAATTATACAGTCTGTTCTGATTTTTTATTAGGGCCTGAATTTTTATTAGCTTATTTGATCTTTATTTAGGGAGTGATTGTAGAGGGAGTAATTATATTTATATTGTATATACCTATATAAATATAGCCTTATATGTCTATCTTTATTTTCTTTCTTTATTATTATAACCTTATAGGCCTGTATTGCCTGCTATTTTTTCTTCTAGCCCTATTAAACTTATTAATTTCTTTAAATATTATATCTTTTTTAACTCCCTCTTAAGTTATTATTCATTTAGGATGTATATCTAGCTGCACTCCTTAAAGTGCTGCTCGTACTGGTCCTAACTTAAACTCTAGGTTCTTATTCCTATATCCCTTTTTAACTGAGATTTCTAGTATCTAGTGTATATTATATATTTATTCAGTCTTATTGGCCAGTTGCAATACCTAGTCTGATACTGCTGAGGCTTAAGGGTCTCTTAATCTCCTTTCAGTTTTTTATTTATTTTAGAATGCAGTCTTTTTCTTTTCTTTAACTTAACTTAGGCTGATTTAGTAGTACTTCTATAATAATAGAGGGAGATACCTTTAATTTTAGCCAGTTATATAAGTTTGCCCTCTAGCTTCTCTTATATTAAAATAATTGTAGTACCCTACTCTTTTGGGCTCCTACCTATCGGAATATAATTACTCAGTCTGCAATCCTTTTAATAGAGGCTTTTTGTATTATTAAGAAATTATATTCTTAATATTTTGGTATTTCTAGTACTAAATATTTAACAGTAATAAGTATTTCTTACTTCTTAAGGATATCTTAATCTAATTACTAACTTCCTTATAGAAGGCTTGTTTCTAATATAAGATTATAGTTAAGAACTATTACCTTACTCTAGGTACTAGTAAATCCTTATATACAGTTATAAGTTTGGATCTTCTCTATCTCTTAGAGTATTTACTAATATTCTAACTAGAAATACTCTAAAGAAGAGGTTTATATCTAAATTAATTGCTGCTGTTCTTACTTATAAATATCTAATAAGGATTTCTTAGTCTTAATAGCTATAAAAGGTACCTTTTACTACTCTATAGAGTTTTAGCTAGCTCTAGCTTTTTCTAATAAGAGTTAAAGAGTTATTAACTAAATTGCTAGGCAGACTCCCTAAGAGAATATACTTTAGATCCCTAAGTTAAACTTTTATAAACCCTATTAAGGAGTCCCCTACTAGCAAGAAGTCTAATAAGGAAATAGAAAGTAGTAACTAGGGCTTTTTTATATTTTAACCCTAACTTATTAGGTAGTTAGTATTTCTTTTAGTTAATAGTCCCTCTATATATCTCTTATATATACTAATCCAGCTTTAGCCTCTTATTTAAATTAATTTATTATTTAGGCTTTTTACAGTCTTTTTCTTTTTATTTTTACTTCTTTATCTAGCCTTATATTCTCTAGGTATCTATATTTTTACTTAGCTTTTATAGTAGTATCTCAGTATTTACAGATCGATTTAAGAAAATATACTATATTATCTTCTCTAACCTATTAATTATATTCTGAGGGCTATTCCTTCTATTTCACTAGGAAGTAAGTCTTATCTTATTACCTCTTTTTGTTTTTAACCTTCTCTACTTTCTATTTAAAATTATACTCTTTAAGATTAGATATCAGTAGGGGTTTAGATTAATTTCAGTCTCTTAGATACTATAGCTCTAGGAGACTAATATAGAATATATTATAGATGTAGCTGTATTTATCTAGTAATACTAGGTGATATACTTATAAGCCGATTTTTTTAATAATTTGAAAAGGTCTAATATATTTTAGCACTAGCTTGTACTTTTCTTTCTTAATATTAAGGTTTTTAGTTATAAGACTAACTAAGCTGCCAATTTTAAGGGAAATATCCTTATGTTATCTATTATAATTTTCAGTCTATCTTTTTACTGTCTTTTCCTAATAAACTTTAAGTTTTTTATATAATTCTTTAAGGCGATATACTTTAATACCAGCCTCTAGTACCCCCCTTTTAAGTGTGTCGTCTTTAATATACAGCTCTAGATTGAGTATATAGCCCAGTAGAGCCTCAAATAGAGGAATGCCAATTATACTGTTTTCAGCACTATTATATATATATTATGCAATATATAAAAGAGCAGCCTAATTAGTCTATTACTTATTAATAAAGTATCTTAGGTAATATTTAAGGATTTAGTTTATTCTTTCCGTTTGCCTATCAGTCTGTAGGTAAAATGCTATTAACAGCTATTATTTAATATTACTCTAATAGTATAGCTCTAACTAGAAATCACTTATAAATATCAGTCCTCTATTGCTAATAAATCCCCCTTAGCAACCTATATTACAGCTCAATCTTATTATAGAAGAGTTCTACTAACTCTACAGTATTAATTATTGTCGGAATAAAAAGGAATACTAAAAACTTAATATATCAGTTAATAATTATCAGTATAGTATCTACTTCTTTTTCTCTATACTGTACAGATAGAAGACCTATAATAAAGTCTATTAAGATTTCTTACTAGAATCCTATTAAAATTAAAAGGGATTTAAGCTTACTGTATAGTTAATATCTTTTTACTGTTACCCCTTAGCAGACTGTATAAATCTCTATTTAGTTCTTAATATTATCTTTAATTCTAATTTAATAGAATCTTCTTTAGAGAAGTATTTTAGTCCTTTTAACCCCAAAATAGCCTGCAAATAGATTATTATAGTAAAGCTGTAACAGTATGTACTTTACTGATTTTTTATTTAGGATAAATAGTTGCTCTTTAAAGTAAAGCAGGCCCTCCTTAAAAGACTATAGTCCTTCTTTAAAGTTAGTTACTATAGAGTTAATCCTCTTTTGGCATTAGGTCTTTAAATTCTTATTTTGGAGGAAATAGATTAATTCTACAATTAGTTAAGATACTATAGTCTTATAGATTTACTCTTAAAAAATAGCCTTTTTAGCCTTAATTAGGGAGATAGATAGTCTATATTCAGTCTTCCCTTAGGCCTAATAGGTTTAATTTTTTAGAGTTAGCTGTATAAGCTTAACCTCTAGGGGATTCACAGAGGACTTATCCTCTTTTTTACTAATATCCTTCTGACTTTAGGCCTATAGCTCCTATAAGTTAGAATACTCCTGCAGGAGATAAAGTAATTCCGCTTTAGCTAATTGGCATTCTAATTAGTTAAGCAGTTTACTATTTAGGGGTATTTTACCCTTAAATTCTAGCTGTCTTAATAGACTGTCTGCTAGATTTATCTTTTTAGGTTTATACTTTATTATAAAGTTATAGAGTATAAGATAGATATACTATTTAGTCTGCCTACTATTAAGTCTTAGTATCTTTATAAATATCTATAAATTCTAATAATTACTTAAAACTTCAATAGGAGTTACAGCTCCCTTAAGATAGTATCGCCAGTATTTAAACAACTCTATAATAGCTATCAATTTATAATCTGGAGTTCTGTAATTTAGTTCTACAGGCTGGAATTTATAAGACCAGAATATAATTAAATGGTATTATTCTGACTTACTTAGCTAAAATATAATTCCAGCTATTATAAACCTAAAGGTATTAGTCTTTAAGCGGATAGGAAGAGATAGATTATAGTGCCTTAGAAGTAGTACCTCTTAAAAAGCTTAAATAAGCTAGCAGAATACTCCCCTTTTGGCCTTATTTAGTATAATACACTCTAGTTTCTTCCTCTTTATACTTTCTTTTAGTAAGTTATTTAGGGGGGTAGAAATATCTAAATACCTATAGATAAACCTATAATAAAAGTTATAGAATCCCAGAAATATCTGGATCTTTCTGAAGGTTTTAGGTTCTTTCTATTTAGCTATAGTCTGGATTTATTTGGGATCTATTGATATCCCTTCAGTTAAGAGAAGAAACCCTAAGAACTCTACCTATTGCTAATAAAACTTATACTTAGTAGCTTTAATATATAACTTAGCACTATAGAGGCAATTAAGTACTTATTGTAAGTATTTTATATGGGATTCTTAATTCTTTAAGTAAATTAAAATATTATCTAAATAGGCTATATAAACTATATCTACTAGCTCTTAAAGAGCTTAATAGATATAATCTTAGAAGATAGCTAGAGTATTAGTTAGTCTAAATAGCATAATTAAATACTCAAAATAACTATATTGGGTGCAAAATACAGTCTTCTACTTATCTCCCTCCTTAATATATATCTAATAATAGGCATCCTTAATATTAATCTTTAAAAAAGAACTTAGCGCCCTTAATACAGTTTAGAATCTCTGCTATTAAGGGGAGGGAATATTGGGTTTTTTTTTTTATAACGGTATTTAGCTCTTAATAGTCTATATAGAGTTTTAAACTTCTATTCGATTTAGATATAAAGAGAATAGATATCCCTACTGAACTTTTGGAATATTAAATATAGCTATTTGCTAAGCTTTCCTTAATATACTTATAAAGAGTCTGTAGCTCCTTTAGCAATAGGGGGTATATCGGTCTAAAAGGTGGCTCTTTTTTTAGGGAGTAGCTCTATATTATAATTAGCAGAGCGATAAGGAGGGAGAATTCTTAAGCTTTCTGTTAAGAATATATCCTAATAGTCTAGCAGCTTAAAAGGAATTTCCTTTTTTTCTAATCTTATTGGGGATTTATCCCTAGGGATTTAGTAGGGTTTATTAAGGACTGTAATACTGTAGATCTTAGCTATATTTCTATATAGTTGCTGAAACTTATACTTAGGAATTATCTTTAGGCTAGTTTAGAATATCTTAAAAACCTATATCTAATTTATAGAGTTTAGTATTATAGCTATCTCCTGTAATATTAGTATCATTAGGATTACAGGACTCTTATTAAGATTTAAATCCCTCTTAATACTAGCTATTATCTGTATAAATAACTTTTTCTATCCCTAAAAATCCGTTATTATAAAAGGGACTACTTAAGCGTTCTTAGTCTTATACTTTAGACTGCTAACTACCTCTAGATTCAGAATCTTAATCTTCTTTAGATAGAGTTATAAGCTTTAAGTAAGTTTATTACTAATTATATTAACTTTAGCTTTAGTATCTAAAATAACTAAAGTCTCAGTAGACATTTAGGCCTAAATTATAGTCTTAGTAGTTATTTATTGTATAACTCTAAGGGTTAAGTCTTCAGTCTCTATTGAGTTATTTATATTAACTGAGTTTCTTTTTCCTTAGGTTTTATTTAAGTTTCTTAGACTTTAGGTTTTTCTTTCTCTTTATCCGGATATTAAGGAGTAAAGTGATTCTTACTATTATAAATATAGTATTTTTTTGAACTTATCTTATTTATCTTTAGGGTTCTTTCCCCTTCTTTTTAAGTTTAGGTTATTTCTCTATTAATCTCTTTAACCCTTCTGTTAGATTTTAGTTAAGAGAGTATCTTATAATAACCTCTTTAAGACTTAACTTACTGCTCTAAGTTATCCTTTTCCAATTTCCTCTTCTTTCTATATCTATATTTAGCGTCTCAGATTTAAAATATAAATATAACTAATTCTTCCTATTCAACTAGAACTCAGACTCCACTCTAGAGAATAATTTACTATTGTAAAATAGGTTGCAATTTCATAAAATAAAAATTTATTTAGGTCTCTTCTAGTATAGACTTATTGTATTTCTTAAGGGAATTAAGGTAAATATGGAAGTTATATAGTAATTAACCTTCCTATTATTTAGCTAATTTTAAGTCAGTAGTAATATTAATTATACAGTTTTTAGGGTCCTTAACTAGAATATCTATCTAAATCTTAAACCTTAACTAGCTGTTACTAAAAGCTATCTATATTTTTAGGTCCTTAGAGTCTAAATATTAATACTAATAGGTTCAGTCTTTAACCTCTATATTATTTAGAGCCTTTAGGATCTTATTTTTATCCTAACGGTATATATACAGTATACCTACAAAAACTCATTCTATCTCCCTAAGCTATTTAGCTTATTTTTAAATAGTTATTAGAATCTTAAGAAGTATAATATTCTTAACCCTTATTTTAGGAAGATTGCTATCTAATAATAAGCTTAATTTCGAAGGTAAGTTGTAATTATAACAATATTACACCCAATATAATAAATAAGACTTTCCTAAAGATCAAAATCATCTCAGAGTGATCTCTTGTAATTCTGCCTCCAGGCTTTCTAAAGCAGCCCTCACGCAATATACCTTCTGCATTAAGGCCATATAAGCCTACTTCCCCTTTTCCTCTATTAATTTATTGAGGGGCAATAGATTTAGGCGTAGAGTTAGTAGTTAAGCTGGCTGCAGACTGAATTGCAATTCAGTCTCCTCTAATTTAACTATATTATCTCTAAACTCTACTAACTTATTTTTATTTAGGAACTCTTATAAAATTTATATACTCCCTCTAACTTCCTTAATAGTAGGCTGCTATTCTAATAAAAAATAGATATTCTATTGGGGTTTCTTTAGAGAGTAATTATACTTTTAGTGGGATACTATTTTTTTAATTTAGGTAACTATAAGAAAAGCTTTAGAATATTATACTAATAGGAATTTACTAAGGATTTAGTAATAATAATTAGGTAGAGAAAAAGTATATTAGAAAATATATTAAGACTGAAGCTTGCCCCTCTTCTGTATTGAAGGGGCTATACTACTATATTCTTAAGGTCTAATATATATATTAATCTCTAACTTTAGGTATCTTTAAACTATAATATTAGGATGACTTATTAGCCAGCTGATTGTCTCTTTACTTTTCTGCAATCCTTAATACCATCCTTATTATAAATAAAGTATAAGATATAATTAACTAATTAATTACAGAAGAAATAATAGTTAACTAAGAACTTAAATAAAGCTTAATAGAGTATCTTAATTTTATTTAGAGTAACTTCTAGATATATATACTGAATCTCCAGTAAGACTAAATTAAACTCTATAAGTATTTTTAAGCTAGCTTATATAATTTAAACTTAACTATAATAATAAGAAGTTATAATTATTAGTACTATTAGATCTAATTAGAGTCTCTTTAAAATAGATATTATAATAACTAGAAGAATATACTAGTTTAAATACTCTAAAAACTACTTTAATAATAAGCAGTCTATATAGAGATTCTATATACTATAACTAAAAGGCTATAGGCTCTATACTAAAAATATAAAAAGCTATTAATATATAACTATAAGATACTAACTAATAATATTACTAAAGTTAAAATTAATAATTAAATTTATATAGTTAAATTTAATAATAGCTTTTAATTAAATTTATCTATAGTATATTAAGTTAAATAGGCTTTAATTAAATTTATATACTCTATATAGATATAATAGTAAAATTTATATTAGAGGATTAAGCTATTTAAAAGCTATATAGAATAACTTTCTAACTTTTATTTAGAAGTAATATATTAATTTAATTTTATATAAATAATAGCTCTATAATAAGCTAATAGAATTTAGATAAATAAGCAGATAAATACTAATAGAGTACTTTATAGTATGGAGCTTCTTATATATTTTTCTTAAAATAAATAAATAAAAAGAAAGTTTTATATTTATCTATTAGTATTACTATAGGCTAATATAGTAACTAAAGAATAAAATTAAGCTTAAAAAATCTTGTAATATAGTATATAAAATAGAGTAATTATAGGCTTACTTTAATAGAAATAGTAAATCTATATAGAATAAAAACTATAAAAAATATTAATTTAATTAAAATTAAAAAGATTTTAAAAAGACTTTATACTCTAGCTAAAGAGATAGAAGTAGAAGTTTAAGTAGATTCTTATTAAGAGGTTACTAAAAAGAAGAAGTATTAGAAAATATAAACTCTAAAATTTATAAATATAATACTATAAAGGCTAAATAGTAAGCTGCTATAATAAAAAGCTAAAAGTAGAACTTTAAATAATATTTATTTTAAGTATTATAAAACTAACTATATAGCTAAAAACTGCTAAAGTAAGTATAATTATTTAAACTTTAAAAATACTAATAGACTTATAGTAGATATATATATAGTAGGTATATAGATTATTAAAATTAACTTATTAGAAAATAAATAGATATAAAGAGAGAACTAATTCTATTTATATCTAAAGGTAAATTAATATTAATTAGTCTAACTATTAAGAGTAAAGTATTAGTATTAAAAGCCTATAAAGTAAAAGAAGTAAATATAGATATAGATATAGATATATAAGTAGATATTATTAGTATTAATTTAATATAAAGACTTAATTTAAAGCTATAAGATAACTAGAGGGTATTAATACTATAAGTATATAATAGAGAAATTATAGATTTAAAATAAGTCTATTAATTAATATTCTTTCTTATTAATAGTACTAATTATTTATAAAAGATCTACTAGCTTTTTATAGAGGTAAATTAAAATAAGAATATTAATAACCTTCTATTATTTTTATATTTAATAGAATAAAAAGAAATTTAGATTAATATTAATAAGTATAGTTAGTACTATAAGGTATTCTTAATTACTAAGCTAGAGAATTTTATAAGAGAGATTATAGAGAACTAAAAAAAAGCTTATATCTACTATATTACTAGTATATTATTACTAAATAAATATCTAATAGAAATCTTTAATAAGAAATCTAAATTAGTAATAGTAATACTACTATTCAGGGTTGTGATTTAGTTAGTAACTAAATGCTTTAGTCAGTGACTAAATGCTTTAGTCAGTGACTATGTTTAGTTATAACTAATTAGTTACTAACTAAGACTAAAGTCTTTAATCTTAGTCACTTTAAATTTTGACTAAGCTTAGTTTTAGTTAGGGTTTTAGTCTGACTAAAGTAACTATAGTCAGTAATTTTATATAACTAAAGTAACTATAGTCATTAGAGTGACTAGACTAAAAGTAACTAAAGACTAATTAGTCAGACTAAATAGTCAGACTAAATAATTAGACTATTTAATTTAAAAAAAAAGTTAAGAACTATATCTATATAAAATTATTAAGTTAATTTAAGGCTTTTTAGATTATTTTAATTTAATTTAGCTCTTATAATTATTTATATCTATATTTTAACTCTTTTTTACCTTTCTAGCTATAACTAGCTAAGATAAAATATATAAAGAGTAATAAAAAGAGTTTTATATAGTATTCCAAATATCTTAATATATATTTACTCTATATAATCTTATTATATAAGATCTTAGTAATATAGCTTTTTTTAAAATACTTAATTACTTTATCTCTTAAATCTTTATATTTACTAATAATATATTTCTTATTTCTTTTTAGCTATAACTAGCAATAGAAAAATATATATATAAAATAGATTAAAGGCTATTATATATTATTATATATAGTTTAATATATACTAACCCTATATAAGTTTTATTATATAAGCTTTTAGTTATAGTATCTTTTTTAATTTCTTTTTACTAATTTATAATTTTAATAGGATTTCTATACTTTAAGCTATAACTAGCTACAATGTAAAGTTAATAAGCTAAGATATATATATATAATAAGACCTATAAAAAGAATTATTTCCTTACTCTAGCTCTAATTGTAACTAACTTAGGTTATTAAAAAATAGAATAGTTATTTGGAATTACCCCTCTTTTACCCCTCTTTTAAGCTAATGTAATATATAACTAAATCCTGTTTTTAACTGAACTAAGGTAACCTTTCGGTCCTTTTATATAACTAGTTTTCCTTTTTAGGCCTATCTTATATACCTAAAATAGCTTATATAGTCTTATTAGCTAAAAAGGTTCCTAGTTATATAATAACCCCTCTTTTAGTATTTGAAAACCTGTTTTTAATATCGGCAGTTAGGAAATTACATAAAGGCTTGCGTAACTATACAACCCTTACGGTATAAAATTAAGCCGGTTTTTAATTGAAATAATAGCCTATTGGACTAAAAGGTTCCTAGCTATTCTATTACCCTTATTCTAATTAGATAACCCCTCTTTTAGTCAGATAACCCCTCTTTTAGTTAGATAACTCCGCTTTTAGTCAGATAACCCCTCTTTTAGTAAGTAATTAGTTAATTATAATTTATAATAGCCTGGTAAATATTAGAAAAATAACCAAGGTTAAAGATGTAAAATATAATTATAATAAGAGATATAATCCTTTTTAAAATCAGCTTTTTTAACAGCTTCAATCAATTAGCTATTTTACCTATTAAATAACCTACTTTTACAAATCTTTATTAAATCCCTATTTCTTCTCTTTAAAATGGCTTCTTCTAGCTATATTAAATCTGAGAATTATTCTTAAAGTCAGGATAATCTTTCTGATATTGAGCTTAATAATCAGGATTCTTCTATAGCTCCAGAAGACTCTATTTCCTCTTCTACTATTTTTAATTATATTGAAAATATATTTAGTTTTCAACTGGATCCCCCTTCTAAGTTAAAAATCTATATATTTGTAAATAAGCTATTTATACAGTCTCTTTTGCCTATAGACCTAACTAAAAAGAGGCAAATGCTAGTTAGTTGCACTAGGTAAGTATTTTCTATATATTCTTTTTATCTTAGTATAATATATTAAAAGGGTCTTTTTTCTAATATTTTAATAGTTGTAATTAGTCTAAGCAGGCTACTGTTAAAGGCTTTTAAGCCTCTAACTTTACACGCTACTATCGAACTATTTATAAGGGTATAGCTTAAAGTGAAAAAACTGAAAAAACACTTAAAAGAAGTAAGTTAAATATTCTATTATATTCTATATTCTATTTTATTATATATTCTATATTCTATTTTATAACTTCTTTATTAACTAATATTAATAGAAATTAATACTCTCTCTAGCCCTAGGTCTAAGTAAGATTTCTTTAATTTAAATATTAGAGAAAAAAAACCTAAGGTTATAGAGCCTGATTTTACTGAAAAAGGCAGTATAAATTGGGTCTTACATTTTCTTATTAAAAATAACCTCTCTTTTTAAGTTTTAAATAGCGAATCTTTTAAAAGACTTCTATCTTATTATAATAAGTATATTTCTCCTTTTCCTAATTTTTAATAAAGCTATTATAACTAATAATCTTAGGAATACTCCTATTATAAATAGATGGAATATTAAGGTCTCTTTAGAAGAGAACTTTTAAGAAAGCTTAAATAAGCTAAATAATAATCTAGCTGAAAATATTAAAAGCTTAGGGACTTTTTCCCTAACTTTTGATATTTGGACTTCTAATAGTCAGACTGCCTTTCTAGATATTATTCTAGCTTATATTTCCCCCAATTTTAAGCTAGAATATAAGCTTATAGGTATTTCCTTTTTTTCTTACTATATTATATTTTTATATAACTAATTTATCTAATAGACTTTAATGAGCTTGATAAAAGTTATACTGGGCAATATATCTATAAGCAATTTTTAGCTGCTTTAGAATCTTACCTCAGTATATATATAAAAAATATCCTTAGGTAAGTATTTCCTTCTTTCTTTCTATATTTAATTTAATACTAATTACTATATAGTATAACTAGGGATAATGTATCGAATAATAATCGTTTTTTAAATTCCTTTAAAGCTATATATAAAAAAAGCTATAGAAAGGAATTTAATAATAATATTTGATATATTAGTTATATCCTTAACCTAGTTATACAGGATATTTTAAGGGAATATCTATCTTCTGATTTTTCTAGCTCTATTTTATCTATCTATTAGGATTCTATATCTAAAGGAGATAATTTAAACTAAGAAGAGTTTTTACAGCCGGGTTTTAATAGTAAGTTTTTCCTTATAATATATATATATATATATATATTTATAACTAACTTTAATAGCTCTTATTTCCCGTCTTAGGCGAATTGCAACTATTATAAAATATAATAGTACTGTAAAAAGCCTATTAGAAGAGGGAATAAAACGAGATAAATTAGAAGGTTTATTACCTTCTAATTTTCAAAAGAAGCTTATTCTACTAGGTAAGTTATTTTCCTCTATTATAATTTAATTATATATATTAACTTATATATAGATAGCCCAACCCGTTAGAATTCTACTTATTTTATAATTAATATAGCCCTTAAGCTAAAAGAGCCTATTAATTATATTAAGAAGAATATCTCTAATATAGAATTTAAGACTATTACTTTAAGTGAGCTTAATTAGGAAGCTTTAAAGGAGCTTTAAGAGATTTTTAAGGTTTTTATTAAGGCTTCAACTAAATTACAGGCCCAGCTTTATATAACTGTACCTAATAGGCTTTTATATATCTATCAGATATTTAAAAGCCTTATTAGCTTATTAAAGAGGTTTTCTAAGGAAGCTAAAAAGCCTAATAAAGTAAGTTATTTTTCTTTCTTCTTATAATAAGAGTGGTATTAAGGATTGCAGGAGAGTAAAGAGACAATCAGCTAGCTGACAAATTATCTTAATGTTATAGTTTGAAGATACCTAAGGTTAGAGATTAATATATATATCAGACCTTAAGAATATAGCAGTATAGCCCCTCTAATATAGAAGAAAGACAAGCTTCAGTCTTAATATATTTTCTAATATACCTTTTTTCTGCCTGACTATTATTACTAAATCCTCAGTAAATCCCTATTAGTATAATATTCTAAAGCTTCTCTTATAGTTGCTTAGACTAAGAAAATAGTATTCTACTAAAAGTATAATCACTTTCTAAAAGAACCCCAATAGAATATCTATCCTTTATTAGAATAGCAGCCTACTATTAAGGAAGTTAGGGGGAGTATATAAACTTTATAAGAGTTTCTAAGTAAAGATAAGTTAGTAGAGTTTAAAGATAATATAGTTAAATTAGAAAAAACTGAGTTGCAATTCAGTCTGCAGTCAGCTTAACTACTAACTCTACACTTAAACCTATTGCCCCCTAATAAATTAATAGAAAAAAAGGGAAAGTAGGCTTATATAGCCTTAATGCAGAAGGCATATTGTATGAGGGCTGCCTTAGAAAGCCTAGAGGCAGAATTACAAGAGACTACTTTAAAATAATTTCGATCTTTAGGAAAGTCTTATTTATTACGTTAGGTATAATACTGTTATAATTACAATTTACCTTTAAAATTAAGCTTATCGTTAGATAGTAATCTTCCTAAAATAAGAGTTAAAAATATTATACTTCTTAAGATTCTAATAACTATTTAAAAATAAACTAAATAGCTTAAAAAGATAGAATAAGTTTTTATAGGTATACTATATATATACTGTTAGGATAAAAAATAAGATCCTAAAGGCTCTAGATAATATAGAGGTTAAAGGCTGAACCTACTGGTATTGGTATTTAGACTCTAAGAACCTGAAAATACAGATAGCTTTTAGTAATAGCTAGTTAAGATTTAAGATTTAGATAGATATTCTAGTTAAGAACCCTAAGAACCGTACAATTAATATTACTACTGACTTAAAATTAGCTAAATAACAGAAAGATTAATTACTATATAACTTCTATATTTATCTTAATTCCCTTAAGAAATATAATAAGTCTATACTAGAAGAAACTTAAATAAATTTTTATCTTATAAAATTATAACCTACTTTATAATAGTAAATTATCCTTTAGAGTAAAGCCTAAATTTCAGTTAAATAGAAAGAATTAGTTATATTTATATCTTAAATCTGGAATGCTAAATATAGGTATAAAAGAAGAGAAAATCAAAAAAGAATAACTTAGAGCGATAAGCTAAGTCTCTAAAGAGGTTATTATAAATACTCTTTTAACTAAGATCTAACAGGAGGGTTAAGGAGATTGGTAGGGAAATAACCCAAACTTAAAAAGAAGGGGAAAGAACCCTAAAGATAAATAAGATAAGTTTAAAAAATGCTATATTTATAATAGTAAGAATTACTTTACTCCCTAATATCCAGATAAAAGGAAAGAAAAACTTAAAGTTTAAGAAACTTAGGTAAAATCTAAGGGAAAAGAGACTTAGTCAATATAAATAACTTAATAGAGACTAAAGATTTAACCCTTAGAGTTATATAATAAATAACCGCTAAGACTACAATTTAGGCCTAAATATCTACTGAGACTTTAGTTATTTTAGATATTAAAGCTAAAGTTAATATAATTAGTAATAAACTTACTTAAAGCTTATAACTCTATCTAAAGAAGATTAAGATTCTAAATCTAGAGGCAGTTAGCAGTCTGAAGTATAAAACTAAGAATACTTAAGTAGTTCCTCTTATAATAACGGATTTTTAGGGACAGAAAAAGTTATTTATATAGATAATAGCTAGTATTAAAAGAAATCTAGATCTTAATAAGAGTTCTATAATTCTAGTGATACTAATATTACAGAAGATAGCTATAATATTAAACCCTATAAATTGAATGTGGGTTTTTTAAAATATCTTAAACTGGCCTAAAGATAATTCCTAAGTATAAGTTTTAGTAACTGTATAGGAATACAGCTAAGATCTATAGTATTACAGTCCTTAATAAACCCTACTAAATCCCTAGGGATAAGTCCCCAATAAGATTAAAAAAGAAGAAAATTCCTTTTAAGCTATTAGACTATCAGAATATATTCTTAATAGAAAGCTTAAAAATTCTCCCTTCTTATTACTTTACTGATTATAGTATAGAGCTACTCCCTAAAAAGAAGCTACTTTTTAGACTGATATACCCTCTATTACTAAAAAAGCTACAGACTCTTTATAAGTATATTAAGAAAAGCTTAGTAAATAGCTGTATTTAATATTCTAAAAGTCCAGTAGGAATATTTATTCTCTTTATACCTAAATTAAATAGAAGTCTAAGACTCTATATAGACTATTAAGGGCTAAATACTATTATAAAGAAAAACCAATATTCCCTCCTCTTAATAGTAGAGATTCTAGACTGCATTAAGAATGCTAAGTTCTTTTTGAAGATTGATATTAAGAATGCCTATTATTAGATATATATTAAGAAGGAAGATAAATAGAAGACTGTATTTTACATCTAATACAGTTATTTTAAGTATTTAGTTATACTATTTAGACTAACTAATACTCTAGCTACCTTTTAAGATTATATCCATTAAGCTCTTTAAGGACTGGTAGATACAGTTTATATAGCCTACTTAAATAACATTTTAATTTACTTAAAAGATTAAGAATCCTATATAAAATACTTATAATAAATACTTAATTGCCTCTGCAGTATTAAGTTATATATTAAAGCCGCTAAAGTATAAATTTTATTAGTAATAGGTAAAGTTCTTAGGGTTTTTCCTCTTAACTAAAAGAGTATTAATAGATCCCAAGCAGATTCAGACTATAGCTAAATAGAAAGAACCTAAGATCTTCAGAAAGATCTAGATATTCTTAGGATTTCTATAACTTTTATTACAGGTTTATCTATAGATATTTAGATATCTCTACCCCCCTAAGTAACTTACTAAAGGGAAGTATAAAGGGGAAGAAACCAAAGTGTATTATACTAAATAAGGCTGAAAGAGGAGTATTCTGCCAGCTTATTTAAGCTTTTTAAGAGATACTGCTTCTAAGGCACTATAATCTATCTCTTTCTATCCGCTTAGAGACTAATACCTCTAGGTTTACAATAGCTAGAATTACATCTCAGCTAAGTAAGTTAGAATAATACTATCTAATTGCATTTTAGTCTTATAAATTCCAGCCTGTAGAGCTAAATTATAGAACTCTAGATTATAAATTAATAGCTATTATAGAGTTATTTAAATACTGGCAACACTACCTTAAGGGAGCTATAACTCCTATTAAAGTCCTAAATAATTATTAGAATTTATAGATATTCATAAAGACACTAAGACTCAATAGTAAGCAGGCTAGATAGTATACCTACCTTATACCCTATAACTTTATAATAAAGTATAGGCCTAGAAAGATAAATCCAGCAGACAGTCTGTTAAGATAGCTAGAATTTAAGAGTAAGATACCCCTAAATAGTAAACTGCTTAACTAATTAGAATGCTAATTAGCTAAAGCAGAATTACTTTATCTCCCGCAAGAGCACCCTAACTTATAGAAGCTACAGACCTAAAGTCAGAAGGATATTAGCAAAAAAGAGAATAAGTCCTCTATAAATCCCCTAAAGGTCGAGCTTATATAGCTAACTTTAAAAAATTAAACCTATTAGGCCTAAAAAAAGACTGAATATAGACTATCTATCTCTCTAATTAAGGCTAAAAAGGCTACTTTTCGGGAGTAGATCTATAAGACTATAGTATCTTAACTAATTATAGAATTAATCTGTTTCCTCTAAAATAAGAATCTAGAGACTTAGCGCCGAAAGAGGGTTAACTCTATAGTAACTAATTTTAAAAAAGAACTGTAGTCTTTTAAGGAGGGTCTGCTTTACTTTAAAGAGTGACTATTTATCCTAAATAAAGAATTAGTAAAAGTATATACTATTACAGCTTTACTATAATAATCTATTTGTAGGCTATTTTGGAGTTAAAAGGATTAAAATACTTCTCTAAAGAAGATTCTATTAGGTTGGAATTAAAGATAATATTAAGGACTGGATAGAGACTTATATAGTCTGCTAAGAGGTAATAGCAAAAAGATATTAATTATACAGCAAGCTCAAATCCCTCCCAATTCCAATAGGATCCTAACAAGAAATCTCAATAGACTTTATTACAGGTCTCCTACCTATATAGTATAGAGAAAAGAAAGTAGACACTATACTAGTAATTATTAACTAATACACTAAGTTTTCAGTATTCCTTTCTATTCTAATAATAATTAATACTGCAGAATTAGTAGAACTCTTCTATAATAAGATTAAGCTGTAATATAGGTTGCTAAGAAGGATTATTAGTAATAGAAGATTAATATTTATAAGTGATTTCTAGTTAGAGCTATACTATTAGAGCAATATTAAATAATAGCTATTAATAGTATTTCACCTACAGACCGATAGGCAAACGGAAAGAATAAACTAAATCCTTAAATATTACTTAAGATACTTTATTAATAAGCAACAGACTAATTAGGCTACTCTTTTATATACTGCATAATATATATATAATAATACAAAAAACAGTATAATTAGTATTTCTCTATTTAAGGCCCTACTAGACTATATACCTAACCTAAAGCTGTGTGTTAAGGACGATACACTTAGGAGGGGGGTACTAGAGGCTGGTATTAGAGTATATTACTTTAAAGAATTACATAAAAAACTTAAAGTTTATTAGAAAAAGACAGTAAAAGGACAGGCTGAAAATTATAATAGATAATATAAGGATGTTTCCCTTAAGATTAGCAGCCTAATTAGCCTTATAACTAAAAACCTCAATATTAAGAAAGAAAAGTGCAAGTTAGTGCCAAAATATATTAGATCTTTTCGAATTATTAAGAAAATTAGCTTATAAGTATATCGCCTGGTATTACCAGATAAATACAGCTGCATCCATAATATATTCTATATCAGTCTCTTAGAGCTATAGCACCTAAGAGATTAAGATTAACCTAAACTCCTACTGATACCTAACCTTAAAGAGTATAACTCTAAGTGGGAAGTAGAGAAGATTAAGAATAAAAAGAGGCAATAAGATAAGACCTACTTTCTAGTAAAATAGAAGGAATAGCCCTTAGAGTATAATTAATAGGTTAGAAAAGACAATATAGTATATTCCCTTAAATCAATCTGTAAATACCGGAATACTGCTATAAAAGCTAAGTAAAAATACAGACACTTAGAGAATATAAGGCTAGATAAGGAAGTAAAAGCAAAAAGAGAAAGACTGTAAAAAGTTCAGATAATAGATTAATTTAAATAAAAGGCTAAAGCTGGATTAGTATGTAGATATATAGAGGGACTATTAACTAAAAGAAATACTAACTACCTAATAAGTTGGGGTCGAAATATAAAAAGCTCTAGTTATTACTTTCTATTTCCTTATTAGACCCCTTACTAATAGGGGACTCCTTAATAGGGTTTATAAAAGTTAACTTAGGGATTTAAAGTATATTCTCCTAAAGAGCCTACTTAATAACTTAGTTAATAACTCTCTAACTCTTATTAGAGAAAGCTAGAGCCAGCTAAAACTCTATAGAGTAGTAAAAGGTACCTTTTGTAGCTGTTAAGACTAAGAAACCCTTATTAGATATTTACAAGTAAGGGCGGCAGCAATTAATCTAGATATAAACCTCTTCTTTAGAGTGTTTCTAGTTAGAATATTAGTAAATACCTTAAGAGATAGAAAAGATCTAAACTTATAACTATATATAAGGGTTTACTAGTGCTTAGGGTGAGGTAACAGTTCTTAGCTATAATTTTATATTAGAAATAAGCCTTCTATAAGGAAGTTAGTAATTAGACTAAGATATTCTTAAGAAGTAAGAGATACTTATTACTATTAAATATTTAATACTAAAAATACTAAAATATTAAGAATATAATTTCTTAATAGTATAAAAAGCCTCTATTAAGAGGATTACAGACTGAACAATTATATTCTGATAGGCAGAGGCCCAAAAAAGTAGGATGCTATAATTGTTTTAATATGAGAGAAGCTAGAGGGTAAATTTATATAACTAGCTAAAATTAAAGGTATCTCCCTCTATTATTATAGGAGTACTACTAAATTAGCCTAAACTAAGTTAAAGGAAAGAAAAAGGCTATATCCTAAAATAAATAAAAGACTAAAAGAAGATCGAAAGACCTTTAAGCTTTAGTAGTATCAGACCAGATATTGCAACTAGCTGACAAAACTGAATAAATATATAATATATACTAAATACCAGAAACCTCAGTCGAAAAGAGATATAGAGACGAGAACCTAGAGTTTGGGTCGGGATCAGTATAAATAGTACTTTAAGAAGTGCAGCTAGATGTATATTCTGAATAAATAATAGCTTAAGAGGGAGTTAAAAGAGGTATAATATTTAAAGAAATTAATAAGTTTAATAGAACTAAAAGAAAAAAATAGCAGGTAATATAGGCCTATAAGGTTATAATAATAAAAAAGGGAAATAAAGGTAGGTATATAAGGCTATATTTATATAGACACATACAACATAAATACAATCACTCCCTCTGTAATTACTCTCTAAATAAAAATTAAGTAAGCCAATAAAAATTCAGGCTCTAACAAAAAATCAAAACAGACTGTATAATTTACAAATATACCGTAATTCACAGCGATATCCTACTGATCATATTAATATTACAGCCCTACTAACTACTAATATTATTAGTCCTAAGCTCTGGGTTTTCCAGACAATAGAGCCCCAAATCCCAAGCGAAATTGCTATTGGGATTGATTACTGTATTCCCAAATTAATTATTAACTACCTGGTGAGGATACTGTGGGTTGATAGGGGGATATTGTAACGAGGGTGATATTAAGGATTGCAGGAGAGTAAAGGGACGATCGGCTGGCTGATGAGTCATCCTGATATTATAGTTTGGAGATACCTAAGGTCGGAGATTGATATATATATTAGACCTTAAGGATATAGCAGCATAGCCCCTCCGATACAGAAGAGGGGCAAGCTTCAGTCTTAATATGTTTTCTAATATACCTTTTCTCTGCCCGACTATCGTCACTGAATCCTCGGTGAATTCCTACCAGCGTAATACTTCTTATTATTTTTATATTTATTATTAATTTACTAATTTAATAAGGACTTTTATTCTAGTTATTCTAAGGCTATTTCAAAAGGCCTAGAAAAGCTAGAAAAATATTTCCCTTATAAGCTCAAAATATAAGACCTTAAGTAATACAAGTAAGTAATTTCTATTTATCTATATAAAATACCTTATAATATACTAATAGAAATAAGAGCTTTTATTTTAGCTACTATTTTAGATCCTCGATTTAAAATGGCTCATTTTAAGGTAGGAGGCTTACTTTATTATTATATTAATATTGATATTAATATACGGAATTTATTTCAGTCTGAATTTAACAGGTAAGTAATTTTTCTATTCTTATATCTATTAAAATATATCTTAAAAATAAAAGATATATATAAATGCAGATATAAAAGATAATTAAATTACTTATCTATTTTATATACTAATTATATAAATAGTCTTAAGACTGAAAAGGAGGGCTATTATAAGCCTAGTATAGGTCAGTCTACAGATAAGTTAAATACAGATATATATATAGAGTTGTGAAATTAGTTAGTCCGGACTAACTAAATACTAATTTTCTTAGTATTTAGTTAGTACATACTAATTACAATTAGTATTTAGTTAGTACAGGCCTGTACTAATACTAACTAATTTAAATTAGTATTTAGTTAGTACAGGCCTATACTAATACTAACTAATTTACTAGTACAGCTTGTACTAATTCTAATTAAAGTAGGGCTTCTCTAAATTTAAAAGCTAGTTATTTAATATTTTATTAAATATAGTTAGCTTAGCTATTTAATTTAGTCTATCTTTCTATTAAAAACATAATATACTAGCTATTTTAAAGAATTAAATATAAGCTATTTTAAAATAAGCATATCTTTTTTAAATTAAATTCTTTATAAGAATAATTATATAGAAAATCTATCTATAGCTAGATATAGGTTTTAAATTAAGCTCTATTTTAATAGCCTTTTTATAGCTTAATTTGAATTATTAAATTTAGCTAATTAGTATTTAGTTAGTATAGGCCTGTACTAATACTAATACTAATTTTCTGAACTAAGTACTAACTAAATACTAATTTCTAATTAGTTAGTACAGGCAGGGTTGGTATTCGTAACTAATTTGTTAATTACCCCTCTGAATATTAACGAATTCGTTAATTAGGTCTCTGAATATTAACGAATAAAAATTCGTTAGTAGTAACGAATTAAAATTCGTTAATTTCTAATTAGTTTTTCGTTACTAATAACGAATTTTTATTCGTTAATAGTCAGTATAAAATTAACGAATAACGAATTAGTTAATAGATTTCTAACTATTAACGAAAGAATTAACGAAAACTAATTAGTTACTACTAACTAATAGCTATTTTATTTTTTAATTTAATAGTAAGAAATATAATAAGTCTATTATAAAGAGATATAATTATAAGGTAGTATATAGATATTAAATTAGATTTAATAAGAATTATATTATAGCTATTTCTTAATATTCTAAATAATCTATATATAGAAATTAACGAATTCGTTACTAATTAGTAACGAAAAATTAACTACTAACTAATTAGTTTTCGTTAATTAGTTTTTCGTTAATTACCTATTAACTATTAACGAAAACTAATTAGTTTTCGTTAATAAAAAAATTAACGAATAACGAATTAGTTAATAGAAATCACTGACTAAAACTAATTAGTTAGTAGTTAATTAACGATTAACGATTAACTACTAACGAATTTACCAACCCTGAGTACAGGCCTATACTAATACTAATTTTTTAGACTAAATACTAACTAAATACTAACTAATTTCAATTAGTATTTAGTTAGTCCAAAATGGACTAACTAATTTCACAACCCTATAAGATAGTATATAAATATTAAATTAGATTTAATAAGAATTATATTATAGCTATTTCTTAATATTCTAAATAATCTATATCTAGAAATTAATAAATTTATTACTAATTAGTAACGAAAAAATTCACTACTAACTAATAAGTTTTTATTAATTGGTTTTTCATTAATTACTTATTAACTATTAATAAAAACTAATTAGTTTTCATTAATAAAGAATTAACAAATAACAAATTAGTTAATAGAAATTACTGACTAAAACTAATTAGTTAGTAGTTAATTAATAATTAACAATTAACTACTAATGAATTTACTAACCCTGTATATAAGTTATCTCTTATATATAATATAATTTATTTTAATAATAATATTGAGATATATCTAAAGCTATAAAGTTAATAAATATATATTAACTTCCTTTAGTATTTAATTAGTATTTTATATTAAAATTTCAAAATTTAGTATTTTAAATAACTAAAATACAATATATAAATAGCTTTAATTAGTTAAAGATCTATTTATTTCTAAAGCTTATTTTAACTAATAATAACTAATCTTTATATTATAACTTATTTATTAATAAGTTAATTATCTCTTTATACTAAAGGTCTTATATATTTCTATAAGAAAAATTAATATTAAAGAATAAATTAAAGTCTTATAATATATTATAAATTTATATAAGTAAAATACTAAGAGATCTATATCTAATTTATATATAGCTTAATTAGCTAGAAATAGAAAAATATAGTAAATTTTAAGCTAAAGCTATTTTATCTTAATTTCCTATTTATACTAGTTAATAACTTAATAATATCTTTATATTAAAAGGTATATATCTATAAAGGAAAAGTTAATATTTAAGAATAGATTAAGATTTTATAAAGTTTAATAAGATTATAATAATATAATATCTATTTTAAATTTTTATATAGCTTAATTAATTAAAAATAGAAAATAGAGTTAATATAAAACTAAAGCTATTTTAATTTAGTTTCCTTCTTACTTTCTTCTATATTTTCTTCTTACTTCAAATTATTAAAGCTTTTATTTACTAATTTAAATATTAATACTAATTTACTATTAAAATACTAATTAATAGGATTTAGGTAATATTACTTTATACTAATACTAATACTAAATCTTTCTATATATACTAACTAAATAGCTATTAATTTTATAACTCTAGATATATCTCTTTTAAATACTATTGTAATTATTACTATTATACTAACTAAATAGCTATTAATTTTATAACCCTAGATATATCTCTTTTAAATACTATTATAATTATTACTATTATACTAATTAATTCGCTAGATTTATCAGTCTGACTAATTAGTCTGACTAATTAGTCTATAGTCTGACTAAAGTTTTAGTTATTAATTTTAGTCTTAGTTTTAGTTACCTTACTGACTAGACTAAGCTGACTATAGTCAGTAGAGTGACTAAGACTAAGTGACTAAAGTCAGTAAAGTAGCTTAACTAAGACTAATTAGTCAGACTAAAGATTTAACTAATTAGTCTTAGTCACCTCTTAACTAAGACTATAGTCAACTAAATCACAACCCTGATAATTAATAGATTAAAGAAGAAAATATAGTATATTCTCTTAAATTAATCTGTAAATATTAAAATACTACTATAAAAACTAAATAAAAATATAAATACCTAAGGAATATAAAGCTAAATAAAAAAGTAAAAGAAAAAGGAAAAAGACTATAAAGAGTTTAAATAATAAATTAATTTAAATAAAAAGCGAAAGTTAGATTAATATATAGATATATAGAGGGATTATTAACTAAAAGAAATACTAACTATTTAATAAGTTAGTTAAAATATAAAAAATCTTAATTACTACTTTCTATTTTCTTATTAAACTTTTTATTAATAGAAGACTTTTTAATAGAGTTTATAAAAGTTAATTTAAAGATTTAAAGTATATTTTTTTAAAAAGTCTATTTAGTAATTTAATTAATAACTTTTTGATTTTTATTAGAAAAAGCTAAAACTAGTTAAAACTCTATAAAGTAGTAAAAAATACTTTTTATAGCTATTAAAGCTTCTTAATAAGGAAACTTAATATTTAAATTTACTATATTTTTATTATATATATTATAATTACTAAAGTCTAAATTTAGGTTTTAAGCTGCTTTTTTCTATTTGCTAAAATTCTATCTAACTTTTTTACTAAGCTATAGCTATTTTAACCTTAATATCTAAAGTTACAAATTTAATAACCTAACCTCTAGAATACTTTAACATCTCTAATACCTATATTAATCTATTTTTATTTAAATCCGCCCTCTTACTCTAGCTAGCTATTATTTATACTACCTCTATATAATATAAAAGCTTTTTAAACTAAGAGTTAAATATCTCTCTACTAATACTATTAATAAAGTTCTTCTTTTTTCTCTATTAGCCTTTTAATTTTAAAAACTTTAGCTAATATTAACAGAGTGATTTTCTTTATTTAGAAAAATAATAGATTAATATAAATAATTTGATTTTCCTATAAATCTAATTTATTAGTATTATCTAAAAAGAAATTACAGCTAAAGATAGCTAATATAATCTTCTATTAAATACTTAGTAAATAGACTCTATTTAAAGGGAATCTTAATAGGCTAAGAAGTCTATAGCTCTAAAGAAATTTAGCAATATATAGAGTATTTTTATTTTTTTCTGTTTTATTTTTAATATTATATAAATATAAGAAGTAATTAGTATACCTTAAGTTTCTACTAATATTAAATTATAAGATTTAATAGATAATTAAAGTAGCTATAATAGAAGTTAAAGAAATTAAATAATTATTAAAAAGAAGTTAGCTTTTTAATAATAGAAGATATTAGTTTTTTTTATTATATCTTATATTTAAAATAAGATTACTATTTTAAGGTTATTACCTATAGATAGTAAGATTATTAACTGTAAATAGTAAAGTTAAAGTTAGAAGGATTAAATTAAAGCTTAAGGTAAAAATTAATATATAATAACCTTATTATATAGCTACTATTTTTTCTATTACTATATTATACTAGTAGGGATTCACTGAGAATTCAGTAATAATAGTTAGATAGAGAAAAAGTATATTAGAAAATATATTAAGACTGAAGCTTACCCCTCTTTTATATTAAAGGGGCTATACTGCTATATCCTTAAGGTCTAATATATATATTAATCTCTAACTTAGGTATCTTTAAACTATAATATCAGGATAACTTATCAGCCAGCTAATTATCTCTTTACTCTTCTGTAATTCTTAATACCACTCTTATTACAATATCCCCTATTAACCTATAGTGTTTCTGCCAGATAGTTAATAAATTAATTTGGGAATATAGTAATTAATCCTAATAGTAAATTCACTTAGGATTTAGGGCCCTATTGTCTGGAAAACTTAGAGCTTAGAACTAATAATATCGGTAGTTAGTAGGGCTGTAATATTAATACAATTAGTAGGATATTGCTATAAATTACAGTCTGTTTGTAAATTATACAGTTTATTCTGATTTTTATTAGAGCTTGAATTTTTATTAGTTTACTTAATTTTTATTTAGGGAGTAATTATATAGGGAGTAATTATATTTATATTGTATATACCTATATAAATATAGCTTTATATATCTATCTTTATTTTTTTCTCTTATTATTATAATCTTATAGGTCTATATTACCTGCTATTTTTCTTCTAGCTCTATTAAATTTATTAGTTTTTTTAAATATTATATCTCTTTAACTTCTTTTTAAGCTATTATTTGTTTAGGATATATATCTAGCTATACTTCTTAAAGTGCTACTTATATAGGTTCTACTTTAAACTTTAAGTTTTTATCTTTATATCTCTTTTTAACTAAGGTCTCTAGTATTTAGTATATATTATATATTTATTTAGTTTTATTAGCTAGTTATAATATTTAGTTTAATACTATTAAGACTTAAGAGTCTTTTAATTTCCTTTTAGTTTTTTATTTATTTTAGGATATAGTTTCTATTTACTATTATTACTACAATTAGACTAAAGAAATTTATAATCTATAAGTATTTTTCTTCTTTTTAACTTAATTTAAGCTAATTTAGTAGTACTTCTATAATAATAGAGGGAGATATCTTTAATTTTAGCCAGTTATATAAGTTTACCTTCTAGCTTCTTTTATATTAAAATAATTATAGCACCCTACTCTTTTAAGCTTCTACCTATTAGAATATAATTACTCAGTCTGTAATCCTCTTAATAGAGGCTTTCTATACTATTAAGAAATTATATTCTTAATATTTTAGTATTTCTAGTATTAAGTATTTAATAGTAGTAAGTATCTCTTACCTCTTAAGGGTATTTCAGTCTAATTACTAACTTTCTTATAGAAGGCTTATTTCTAATATAAGACTATAGCTAAAAACTATTACCTCACTTTAAGTACCAGCAAACTTTTATATATAGTTATAAGTTTGGATCTTCTCTATCTCTTAGGGTATTTGCTAATATTCTGACTAGAAATACTCTAAAGAAGAGATTTATATCTAGGTTAATTACTACTACTCTTACTTATAAATATCTAATAAGGATTTTTTAGCTTTAATAGCTGCAAAAAGTACTTTTTAATACTCTATAGAGTTTTAGCTAGCTCTAGCTTTTTTCTAATAAGAGTTAGAGGGTTATTAACTGGGTTATTAGGCGGACTCTCTAAGAGAATACACTTTAGATTTCTAAGTTGACTTTTATAAACTCTATTAAGGAGTCCCCTACTGGTAAGGGGTCTAATAAGGAAATAGAAAGTAGTAACTAGAGCTTTTTGTATTTTAACTCTAACTTATTAAGTAGTTAGTATTTCTTTTAGTTAATAGTCCCTCTATATATCTATATACTGATTTAGCTTTAGCTTTTTTATTTAAATTAATCTGTTATTTAGGCTTTTTATAGTCTTTCTCTTTTTACTTTTACTTTTTTATCTGGCTTTATATTCCCTAGGTATCTGTATTTTCACTTAGCTTTTACAGTAGTATCTCTATATTTGCAGATTAATTTAAGGGGAATATACTATATTTTCTTCTTTAACCTATTAATTATACTTTAAGGGTTATTCTTTCCTATTTTACTAAAAAGTAGGTTTTACCTTATTATCTTTTTTTATTCTTAATCTTCTTTACTTCCCACTTAGGGTTATACTCTTTAAAGTTAGATATCAGTAGGGGTTTTAGGTTAATTTCAGTCTCTTAGGTGCTATAGCTCTAGGAGACTAATATAGAATATATTATAGATATAGCTATATTTATCTGGTAATATCAGGC
>PPHJ01000039.1:0-20330 GCA_002991585.1 Ilyonectria mors-panacis
ATTTATATTTATAGTGATTAAATACATAGCTATATATCAAAGAAATATATCCTATTTTTAAAAGAAAACCTTTAAAGGGTAAAATAAAATAAATAATGGATCACTCGTGACATTTATGAGATTTCTCTAATGGTTATTAACCGGTTCTTTGGATCTAATAAGCATAATGGCTTTATTGTGCGGTATAGCAATAATAATAAATAAAAACCCTATAATCTCAATTATATTCTTAATTGGATTATTTGCAAGCATAGCTGTATATTTAATATTATTAGGTTTGACTTTCATTGGTCTATCTTATCTAATAGTCTATATCGGAGCAGTATCAATATTATTCTTGTTCATATTAATGTTAATAAATATTAGAACTAGTGAATTACAAAGTAATAATAAAAATAGTATCCCTTTTAGGGTTATTTATAACATTATTAACTAATTTCACATTATTCCAATTAGTTACCATATTATATGGCAATATTAAATAATTACAGTAATAAATTAAATACAATAATTTACTACTTGCCTTGAAATAGTACACTGATGTAGTAAATTATATAAATATTTATAAAATACAAAATATAAATAATGCAAAACGTTATGTTCGTTTCAAGTAGTAATTGAGATGGAAATATGGCAGAAACTAGTCATATTTCGGCTATCGTAACATATTATATACAAGTTATAATATGTGAATATTTATGGCAAGTTTTATATTACTATTAGCAATGCGTGGGGCTATAATAATAACAATTAAAGGTGAAAAAAGAAAAAATTAGTTCAATGGTAGAGCGATTGTTTTACACACAATAAGGTTGAAGGTTCAAATCCTTCATTTTTCAACATTATTATCTTAAATAGATAAAGTACATTTTTTCTTCTGGCTTGCGTGTGTAAACATGCATACATAAGCACAAATAAACAGCTAATTATTTAAATATTTCTAGCACTAAAATACTGGCTGCGCAAGCTAAAACTCTTCACATTAATAAAAATAATGTTATGTTTTAGCTAACGCTAGCACACATTTTTCTGTGTAGAAAAAAGTATGCACGCATCTTATTACTTTAAAAGATAAATAATTAATTACTTAAGATTTTTTTTAGTAGCTTATTTCATAGCACGTATATAAATATTATAAGTATATATGTGTAAATAAGATTCCTTAACTTAAATGGTAGAGTGCATTTTTGATAAGAATGATATCAGCGTTCGATCCGCTGAGGAATTATCATGAATTGGTGAACATATTATTATGAAAATATACTATTAGCTTAGCGAAGCATACTTTGCCTCTATAGAATATGTATTGTGTAAAAACATGTTTACATATACATAGATTGACAGCTTACATATCAAACTAAAACTATTTATAAATAAACACACACATATAGCTTTAGCTCACCTAAATTACGAAGCAAGCTAAATATTGATAAAGAGAATTGGCCGAGCGGTTTAAGGCGGTAAGCTTGAGTCTTATTAGGTTATATTCTAACCACATCCGTTCAAATCGGATATTCTCTGAAGAGTGTAGTTTAATTGGCAAAATAGGAAGCTTCAACCTTCAAATTCTTGGTTCAAGTCCAAGTACTCTTGTTAAAGCTAAGGCTGCTTTGCTGCTTATTGGTAGGTATAACTGATTCTAAGGGTGGCTGACTAGCAGTATTTCATAGAAGCACGTCTATATGCATTGCTTCTATATGTTTCACCAGCCTCAAATATATATTTGTATATTACGGATTAGGGCCGGCTTGGGTAGGCACTTCGTTTGGGACGAAGACTAGTTATGTTCGAATCATGATAATCCGATACTTAGAATTATTAGAGATAAACTTTGAATCAAAATGAAATTTTGAGGATAGTTAAATATTATGTTGATGTACTTTTGTGTGCTGATTTTTTTAATAGCTTTATTTCATAGCACATATAAAAAATATAGCTAGCAAAATAAATACTATCATAATAGCCTTATAAGGCAATAAGATTCATTAATTTGAATAAATAAGTGTATAGTTTCTGTATGTGTAAACATACATGCATACACAGGCGTGAATTTTTCTATACGGAAAAAGAAAAGCCAAAAAGAAATAAAAATATAATATATTATAAAAATAACAAAATATTTTTATACTATTTATACTTGATATATAAATTATAATTATATAAATTAAGCATTAATGATGTTTATATAATTTATACAAGTATGGAAAGAAAATTATTATAGAATTTAAGCTATATATTAAAGAGAATTATTTATATACATGTATATGATATATATCAACTCTAAGAGAAATTAAATAATAAACGAAGTGAATTGAAATATCTTAGTAACTTAGGAAAAGAAATCAAAAGAGATTCTATGATTAGCGTGAGCTAAAATAGATAAGCCTAAAAAAGTAAAATGGTTAATAAAACTGTTTAAAACTAAATGGGGAACCTTCCTCAAAGGCTAAATATAATATATAAGCGATAGTGAAAAGTACCGTGAGGGAACTAAAAGAAAAATAGTGATTTTATAAGCAGTTCGGAAAATTAAAAAAGTTAGAACGTACCTTTTGCATAATGGGTCACCAAGTTAACATTAGATGCGAGAATAGACGTAGTTAAACCGAGCGTTAATAATAACGTAAAGTGTCTAAAGTTAGACCCGAAGCCTGGTGATTTTACCATAATCAGGATTATAAAAGTCCGAACCCGATGATTGTAGCATAAATCTCGGAAGAATTATGGTAGGTGTAGTGAAAGACAAATACTGACCAGGATAGCTGGTTTTCTGCGAAACCTATAATAGTAGGCAATTTAAGTATAATATCTTAGCAGGTACAGAATTTAATCTCAGACAAGACATTAAATGTTATTATTTTGTACAAATGGGGGGATCATGGAAGATTTTTATCCGTGAGTATGCAGACTCGGAAGATGGCAAGAAGATATATCTTAAATTATCAGACATAGAATGATAAGGTGTATGTCAAAAGGGAAAAAGCCCAGAACAAGAGTTAAAGGGTTCCTAAATTATTTGTTGGTTTGTAAAATAAGAAGGTTTTTATTAAAGTCACAAGGAGATAGGCTTAGAAGCAGCCATAATTTTATGACCTCGTAACAGACGCGCTGTTAGTTTTTTAACAAAGCATCGAAAATTTACCGGATATCTAAAAACAAATATTACCGAAAACCTTTGTCCATGATAATTCTTATAATAATAAATTTATTAGTAATTAAATTCTGGTATGCAGAACGTTGACTAAAATTAATGATTTTTTATTTTTAAATGAAATTATGTGTTGGCATGCTTGATTTTTTATGGTACTTCCTTACGCAAGACCTTACAAATATATGCACGCATGCAAAATGCCAAAAATTTAACTCAAGCGATAATGGTGACATTGAGTAACTAAAAGAAAATTTTTCCGCCTAAAGCTTTATGGATGTAAATTAAAGTAACGGCCTCTAAAGTTTATTATCTAAAGATTTAAAAACGATGAGATAATCTTTATTACTAAGGACGACATTTTAAGTGGAAAAATGTACTGGAAAAAATAGTAATATATTTATGGGATATTTGTATATTATAATGAAAAGTAACCGTACCTAGAATCTGAAACAAGTAAAGCTAGTAGAAGAATACGAAGGTGCGTAAATGAGCTAAACAATCATAAAAGGAATCTCGGCAAATGGACTACCGTAACTCGGGATAAGGAAGAGCTCATTATTCTTGATTTAATCTCAGTAAAAGAGGAAGAAGCATGAAATAGTGTTGTACGGACTGTTGTAATTAAAACTACACATGGCACTTTGCTGAAAGGTTGATATTTAAGTTAATCTTAGTATTATCAGAGTGTGATGTCTGCCCGGTGCCGGTGGTTATCACAGATTAATGGTGGATACTTAAATTATCTGGATGTATAGAGACGGAAACCCTGGTTAAAGGCGGCCCTTTAACTGTGAGGGTCCTAAGGTAGCGAAATGCTCTTGGGCCGTTAAATGCGGTCTTGCATTGAATGATTAAACGATAGCAACAGCTGTCTCTATGATTGACTCATTGAATATTGGAATAGCTGTGCGGCAGATACAGTTAGGTTAACCTCTAGTGTAGATTACGAGGAAGACCCTATGGCATTTACTGTCACTAAATTACTAGAAGTATGATAAACAATTTTCAGATTACTAAGGTAATTGATCTAGATGACCAATGAGAATCCTTTATTTTTTTTTTCATATGAATGAATTGTTTAGGATTATGAGATGTTTATAGCTATGGTATAAAAAATCATTTTAGTAATCAACCTAGTTCAGCTTATTTTTATAATATAAGTATACCCTTTGGTAAGGAACTATCGCTAGGGGATAGTTTTATGTGGGGCATCAGACACCCTGTAAGAGTAACAGGAGTGTCTAATAATTTAAATTATTTGTTTGCCGATTTAAAGGTAGTTTAACTATTTTTAATCATATAAAAATTATTTATATGTACATTAGTTGTATATATATTTAAAAAAAGGTAGGATTTTCACTATATAGAATTAGAGATAATTAAAAACATTATGTACTTAGTGACATATGTTTCTTAACTATTATTAATATATAATAGTTCTTGTTAAAATATCTAACAAGCGCTCAACGGCTTAATCTTTGCCTTACTGTTTGATTATCACAAATCTTACAGTTGCGTAAGCAGGGACATAGGTGGATCACAAGAGTGCCAACAAGATCAGATCTTGGGATTCATTGGAAAGCTACGCTAGAGGATTGTTTGTTCTTTAATATTTATTCTATGTTGTATGCTTACATTACAACTATTTGTATACTTTCATGGAACATGTATATAGCATGCATGCTAATTTTTAATATATAAATAACAAATAAAAGTATAGCGTGCGGTCTATTTAATAGTGGTGCCTCTATGAATGAAAGCAAGCACACTAAATAGAATAATTAATAAATAATATTGAGTAAATTTCAAAAATTACATGTGCGCCAAAGCTATTAGTAATTTGAAGCGAAATCTTTATCTTAGCATAAATTATAAGATAAAAACGATTGCAAACGACTATAAGGTGAGTTATATGCAATAAACAATAATCCTTTTAAACAACCCAACATTTTTATTATATAGTATATTTAAAAAAAAAATAAAACAAATTAATCAATAGCTTACATAGAAATCAAACTATACATTAAATAATAATAACAAACAATGCGCGTTAGCGCTACATATTTTAATAATAATTTAAGAAAAAATTCCTTAAAACAATACTTTTAAAAGAAAATTAGGAGATTAGTCGGATGACCAAATACTTTTACCTTCTTTTCTAAAGAATGAAAAACAATACATATATCATATCTTTAATAAAAACACATTTAAAAAAATATACCGCGTTAATGATGGTACAATATATAATAAAATAATAAAAGGTTATTTCTAATTTATATTATTTAAGATAATAAATACATCAGGATCTAATATTTATATTACTTAAAACGAAGCACGAAATCTGTTAAAGAAGAATACATGTAAGTAATGCAGAAATTAAACATACTAATAGTAAAGCAGCGAATAATTACTTTTGTATACTATAAATAAGAGAAAAAAATGTATTAAAAAAAAAATACTAAAAAATAAACAAAAAATAAGTAAAAGATTTAATGCGCTAAACGTTATTTTTAATTATATAGAAATAATATAGCATAAAATTTATAATATATTAAATAAACATGAAAATATGCGCTAGCGATGTATATTATAGAATGATGTAATAGAAAAAAAAGATTTATAAAATATAAATTACAATATTGTAAAATAAATTATAAATTCACAAAAATCTTTATTTAAAAAAAGTTTGAGGTATTATCTTAATAAATACGCAAAAAACATCTAAGATTATTCAGAAAATATGATTTATTATATTCTCTTAATCAATATAAAATTTGAATAATTCAATATTTTTACCGTATTAGTAATATACTTAATTAAATTATAGGAAGAATATAGAATATAATATAATTATTTAAAATCTGTGCATATAATACAGATCTTTTACTAATGCTTTAGCATTAAAAATGAGAAAAAAAAGAAGTAAATTTATATTAACATATGTTTAGTATTTTAAATAGAGCATATTTACCTAATGTAAAATACATTAAAGAAAGATCTAAACGGTTATGGGTTGCTTGCATCACATAATAATACCAGCGGCTTCGAAGCGAGTACATAAAGATTTAAAAATAATCTCTAAATCACACATACTAATCTATCTAATTTATTAGTAGCATCAGGCTGCTCGCAGTCAGTAGGGGGAATAACCGTATGAATACAGTGGTGGAAAACGCAAGGCTAGCGCTTATCCATATAAATCTACAGATTCTGTGGATACAAAAATATGGGAGCATTAAGATTAGAAGTTAAGGAAGATTAACTAAACGTTATAGAGCGGATAGATATATATATTCATTAAAATGAAAGGTGGATGAAATATAATCTTCTTTTAAAGGTTTAAGTCAGTTTTGTTTAGAGGTAATTCTAAATCAAATGTAACTTATTCAATAACTAATAAAACGTCGTATTGGAGCTTTTGCAGTAAAGGGTTTGAATAGGTGGTAAATAACTAGCTAATTATTAATTGGCTGTATAGTATAGCCCATAACTAAACACAAAAATATATATAAAAGTAAAAATGAAGACATAGTCTGAACGCATTTTGAAAAAATATGGAAATAGGGGCATAGCGATACTTTATGTATAACACATAGAACAGGCTATTTGCGCAAGAGTGTGCTAAATGAGTGGGCGGTGGGCACCTCGATGTCGGCTTAACTTATCCTCATGATGCAGGACTATGTAGGGTGCGACTGTTCGTCGATTAAAAAGTTACATGAGCTGGGTTAAAATACGTCGTGAGACAGTATGGTTTCTATCATCTAGGGGAATTAGAATATAATAAGACTACTTTTTTGTAGAAAGGAACAGGAAGAATTAACTTGTAAAAAGGTGTTATATAATAGTTACTAATCTATGTTTACTGTCGTCTATGGCCCAAATATTTAAATATAAAGAATAATATTTTTTATATCTCTGTATTTGTATACCATAGGGATGTTCTTCACTAGAGATAAATGAATATAGCAATAGGCACGGCAGGAAGCTAAGTTGGTTAAAATAAGTGCTGAAAGCAATATAGGCACGAAGCTATATCTTGAAGTAAGATTATTCTTAAAATATTGCGTATAGATTACTTACGAAGAGCTATTTAAACTCTTTATAGGCTTTTATCCGTACGAATCCTGACATTTAAGAATAAAGTATAATTTTCATAAATTACATTTTATAAATATATCATTCAAAAATAAAACGCCTGATTAGCATAAAAGTAGAATGGCAATTGTCTTTGTAATCAATAGAAGCAAGTGCGATACTTGCATGGGCTTGCTATTCCTTGCAAAGATTAGTAGTAGTCAAGTGGTAAGAACATAGCTCTGTTCAATGCTACCATCGCAGGTTCGATCCCTGTCTAGTCTATGCGGGTTAGTGTAATAGATAACATATTTCGCTCATGCCCGAAAGTATGGGTGCAATCCTGTACCCGCGTAGGGCTATACAACTTAATAGGTAAAGTGTACTGCTCATAATCAGTTAATTATAAGTGTTCAAGTCACTTTAGCCCTAAAGTCTTATCTTCTGGCATGCTTCTGCTGAAAATACTGCATGCAGGAATAAATCAACATAATGAATCTGTATTAAAATTAATTAGAGAAATGTAAATAATCCCCTACATGATCAGTCGGATGTATTCGGTCATTTAAAAAAATAAGGATAAATAATAGTAATCTGATCATTATCATTTAGAGAATAAGAATGAAAATTTATATAAAGACATATTCTATGAAACTTATAAGCGAGCCGGTATTTCATAGAGCCAGCAAATATCCAGTATAGATAAACCCCGATGGTGAAATGTAAACACAACGAACTTAAGCTTCGTAGGCTCAAGCCTTAAAGGTTTCAAGTCCTTTTTCGGGTAATAGATAGGAAAACAATGAGTTCCTTTTTTGATATGTGCTGCCTTCGCAGAAGCTTAATGTAATATCTTAATTTAAATAGATATCAAGTGTCTCCTCTATTAATCTCAATATTAGTGAAAAGGGTTTTGGAGAATATAGAATGTTTTATATCTACTGCTATACTGATTTTTTCATAGCTTTATCATCATAGCATATCATATAAAAACAGTATAGGTATGAAATAACTTATGTTAAATCGGAATTGAGAATTATACCTACGTTCCATGCTGAT
The DNA here is from genome assembly GCA_002991585.1 of Ilyonectria mors-panacis. Classification (NCBI taxonomy): domain Eukaryota; kingdom Fungi; phylum Ascomycota; class Sordariomycetes; order Hypocreales; family Nectriaceae; genus Ilyonectria; species Ilyonectria mors-panacis. Next base: position 8,288 of record PPHJ01000039.1, read on the forward strand.
TTTTTGATTCTGTGTATATACATACGCAAGCAGCCTAAAAAACACCCGCAGCGCAGGAATTTCGGTTTGTTTATGGATATCAGTAATGAGGAGGGTATTAGCCTCTCTCAAAAACTGATTGTTAAGTTAGTGCCAGTGTATTTGCTGTAACCTTACTTAACCGCTTGCGGTTAAGAAATTTTCACAGCTTGAAATCATTTTTAATCTGAATATACCTCAGCTTAATGGACGATATTCTCGGGTTGAGTAAAAGAATTAGCTTTATTTCATAGCAATAATAAAATTTTTATTAATCCTTAAAAAAATTTAGCAAGTTGGCTTCTACTGAAATACAGCACGCAGCTTAAAAAAAAAATATAGTTATAAATTAAGCTTTAACTCATCTTCGCTAATATAAATAAATGCAAGATGGCTTAAAATTAGTAGTTGAAAAGGGTGAATACTTACATTCAAGTAATATCAAGTACGCATGCATACATGTATACAGTATAGCCTTAAGAAAAAATAAATATATATATAAATTATATATTTTCAGGCTTCATATAATAGGGGATAGCTCTTGGCTAGTTATCCCTTATTAACAGCTCAGACTTCCGGGTAATGGTTCACTGAAGTATATTTTATATATACTTAGTAGACGTTCAAGTCGTCTCGGTGGTGTAAATCTATGTACATTAAAGCCTATAAAAAATTATATGCGTAATGAAAGAAAAAAACACAATGACTATCAAAAACTATAAAAATAGTCGTTTCATAACTAAGTAAATAATTTTTCTATTTACACCTAGTTTAGAATTTAATAAAGATACCCTAGTATATGGGTTATTTTATAGATATAGTCTATATACTCTTACTAGTATTAATTAGTAATAATGTAATATATAAATATAGATACGGAACTATATACAAAAAGCGTGAATATATTTCAGTGAATTTAGTTTAATGAAAATAAAATACTCGGTAAATGTACCTGTTATGCTGTTATAGCAAATTACAGATCATATTTGTGAAATTAAATCTTTATATATTAATAAGTTTTAGTGGATGTAGGTACTAATATCAACGTTATTTATAATAAATAATATAAATTTTAATGTCTTAAATAACTGCTATGTTTTACAAGAGCATCTGTCGTTAAATTTTTATGACATAAAACATTTTAATTTTAATTTATCTAATCCAATTCTAAATTATCGTTTGTACCCATTAAAGCTTGTACTTCAATATTTAATAAAAAAATATTAGATAATATACGAAAAAATAATATTATTATTTCTAAATTGATAATTCTTTCCGTCTTTTTATAATAATTCTCAGAATACATATTTTATGCTACTAATGGTAATAATGATAATTTAGTATCCAACGGAGTTAATATTAATATTACCTCTTCCCTTTATAATTATTTTTTAACCTACCATGAAAAAATAAAAAAAAGAAGATTATAACATCAGATATTATATATATATTAATAAATTATGTATAAACAATACTAAATTTTATATAGGCAATAACTTTTATATACTAAGTATAAATTTATAATACATAATTATTATTATGTATATATTAACAATAACAGTATTTATGCTTACTCTCCATATTTATCAGTTCATTACCTATTATATGTAAAGCCCAATAATGTAACACCTTTGCAAGTACAGCGTATAAACCCTTAACTCTAAATGTACAGGCGGGAAGCCAGGGCAATATTAACATCATTTTGACACTCCCCTGTATTGCAGGATGCGTGCAATGAGATAACCATATCATACCAATGAAGACCAAAACAATACGTTTCTACCTGAAAAACTACAAATCTAGGGTTTAAGACCCCTCATCCATACTATATAGGTTTAAAAACTATGATATATAACAACCTATGCCGGAGAAATTGTATCTAAAAAATGAAACCTGAATATGAAAGTATAGCAATTAAACACAGAGAAAAACTAAAGAGATCACCTATACTTAATATGGCTTACTATCAAAAACATAACGATATAAAAAGATCCCCTGATTTTGAGGAATAAAACCTATATAGTTATTTTAGTAATCACTTTTTTATGTCAGTTCTGCAAACTGTAAAAGGAAGCGTTTTTAATTATCACTATAATTAGAAGATTGATTCAGCCAGGTTCTATATTTATGCCGTCTTCTTTTTTACCAGCATGGAACTACAGAGTCTGAACAAAAGATAAGAGATATAAGAGAAGATATTACAAATGAATATAAATCTTTCTTTACCTGTAGGCCTCCTTCAGTAATGGTTTATATCGATTTTACTCAAGCTGAATCTTAGTTACTAAATGATCTTTTTAGAGTTTGAAGACCTTCAATCAATATATGGAGCCTGAATGTTCTTAAGCAAAAACACTACAGTAGATTATTTAAAATATCGAGGATAGTATGGAAGATTTAACAGGAATTTAATTTATATTATAAATACCGTACTCAGTTAAAGTCATTAAGGAAAATGGCAGTTAAGAATGCTATCGAGTTTAAGTAAACAATCAAAATAATAAAAAAGGGTGTAATGAATGAATTATGGCTGATAGAATGTTTAGAGTTAATTTTAAATTATTTCTTATTAAAGGTACATAAACTGTTAATGGAAATGAATATAAAGAGTGTATGATGAGATGAAAAGATAAATTTAAAGATGAACAATCTATGCATGCTTTGATGAAGGAGCTCGTAAAAAAATATCTAAAGAATTGGCTATTATCCCGTGAACAGCCAGCGGGGGAAGAGAATACAGCTGAGAATTCAATAGCCTTCAAAAATAGATCGAAAATGCTCTAAACAAATAATCATGTTACTATGGGTAAAATCGAGACCCAAATTCTAAAGAAATCGTTATTTATATGCCCGATTAACTTCAAACAGTAGATCGCTCATTATGATCGCCAGATTTACTCCTGCTACTTATATTAGTATTTATTAAACACGGAGTTTATGAAGGCTTTCAGGGAGTATTGTCATAGATTAGGTAATTTGAGTTCATGAATTTGTTGTTACCCTTAAATAAATCGTAGAGAAGATCTAATCAGAAGAATAGAATAGTAATAAATTTTTATGGGTCCCAATGCTAGGAGGACTATCTTCTGTTATGATGTCTGTTAACAGACTTACTTTCGAATTTTTTGAGATCAGAACCGACAGCAATATATTTGGTTATAAAAATACTACCAATCTCACCCTCTCATAACTGTAGTCATATATAGATATCATCGATACTTTAAATGATAATTCCAAATTTACAATGAATTTTGACTCAGGACTATGTGACAATGTTATACCTAAGCACGACTATAATTTTTTGAGATAAGATGAGCATTCTATTAGAAAATTTATGGATTTAATTTATTAAACATGATAATGGGCATCTTTCATATTAAATCAAATTATAGCTAATTCCTTAATATAGCTCCTACATGATGATATGACCTTAAAAATAAAACCAATAAAAATATCTATATGAGTATAGGGCGAAATCCTTTAATCATGTTATTTAATTAAAAGAGAGTCTGCTAACATGGCATTTAAGCCTCATACAGGTGTATAACTTAAATATAAGCCATATATTAGAGAATGAATGATTTGATGAGGAAAAGACATTTGAGATGAGAGAGGTTATTATGCGAGAAACTGGAAAAACACGAAAGATTCTATCTACAGAAAAAAGTAGAACCATGGAAAAAGATGATGTTTACCTAAAATCATAGAGAAGAATTGTTAAATCTCAACTAGATTTAAATATAGAAGCTTTAGAAAAAAATGATGATTAGAGATAGCAATAGTAAAGGTAAAAGGTGGTAAAGAATGCCTATCACAAGGGCAAGAATGCCTGTTCTACTCCTCAAAAACGTTAACTATTGAGCCTGTATTTCTGTATTTTCATATACAGAAAAAATAAAGAACACATCTTTGTTGAGCTGTATTTCATGATCTTCTATGAAGCAAAGCTTTTATATGTAATACATAATAGATAAGTTGCCTTACCTGGTATGTATGCGCAAGCTATCTTGCTGTTTATAAGGGATATAGTTTAATTCGGTAAAACTGTGATTTGCATATCATTATTTCGGGATCGACTCCTATATCTCCAAATAAGCCTGTGAAGCTCAATGTAGAGCGGGAAATGCTGAAGTCATTTAGGTTGTAAGTTCGAGCTACCACAAGCACATAAAAAAGTTATATTCAGCTTATTTTCCCCTAAGGGAGAGCTATAAATAAAATTACAGCACAATTAAATTGAATTCCAATTATATTTAATAAGTGCTTTATAGAAAGTACAGCCCTTAAAAATACCAGTTTTATATTCAGTAAGGGATTTAGTATAATGGTGAATGCGTATGACTTTTAATCATAAAATGTAGTTCGAATCCTGCAAGTCCAGTAGTGTATATGCTATAGTTATACTGCCGCTTAACTAAGTATGTATGTTCTATGAAAGCAATATGTAGTAATAGGGGTACAGGGGGTATTATAAATACCGTATAAGTCTTGATACACCAAATAATAGTATGTTGGAATTGAGTTAGACAGATCCGAATTTAGGTGTCGGATGGAATAAAATGCCGTCAGTCAAGGTCTTGCTACCTATATTATTGAAATAATAATTTATGTTTCAGTTATGTATACCTAAGTTATACATTATGGTGCTACTGAAATAAAGCTAGGGTCTATGATATAATTAATAAATAAAATGTAGGCTTTGTTTGATAGAAGCTAGTATAATATAAATAATAATAGCTTTACATATATTGCAAACTAATTAAATTTAAATGTTATAGTTCTGTGACTTAGCTATATTTAAAAAAAGTACGCTGCTTTCATAGAATATGCACGCACGCTTACCTTAAGGATAAAAGAAAAGCCAAAGCAAGCATGTATGCTTCTTTCTACTACATGCGTATTTTCCCCTAAGGAGAGCATATAAATGTGCGCTAGCGTTAGCTTAGCCCATTAAAAATTAACTTTTAATGTGATATAAAGGCACTAAAAAATACCTATGTGCATTATCCTGTAGACCAATGATAGAGTCTAAAATTTTTGGTATTTAAATTGTGAGTTCGATCTCTCAGGATAATTAAATTCATAGCTTCAACCTTGCTACATAGCTATGTCATGTTTATGTAATAAGGTTGATTAATTAAATAAATATATTAAAATAAACACCCGGTCTAGCACTGTGCTTCTGTGTAAGTACGTATTAATCTGTCTAATGTTAAAATTTAAAAATCTAATAGGGTATGGGCAAGCTATTAATAGGAGTATGTTCAACATAGTAGATATAAGCTCAATAGGTGGAGCACACTATTTGTGGCAAGTCTGTTCTCCGGTTCGATCCGAGTATTTACCCAATAAGTAAAATTAAAATAGAAAGAAGGTTCGTATAATTTAGTATGGCGTCTTTAGTAGTTTAAATGGTGTTAAAACCTTATTCATAAAACAGTTAAAGAGGAGAATGTCATTTTCTCTAGGCTAGAACTATATAATAGTTTATTTTCCTTAATTTAATTAACTTTATTAGCAACAACATATGATTATATTATCAATATTATTAGTTTATTATTCTAACGCCGTCAAATTATAAGACGACGATTTCATCACATACGAGTTTTAAAATAGAATATAGCGATATATATTAATACTTATTGTATCTTCACATGCAGCATGTCATTTCATTATTGGTGTTATAACTCTTAAAAGTTATAGGCATTTACACCACGAGTGGTATTACTACCTCACATCATAACACATATTCGTCACAAATGCTTTCAATTAATTTTCTATTTTTTAGTTAGTTATATATACTCACAATTACCACTAGTTCTTTATCCGAGAAAAGTATGAGTATTCGGAATTATCTCTTCTATAAAGATTAATTTATAATAATTGTTGTATTACAATACAAAAATATCAATTAAATGGGAGAACATTTAAAAATTATGAATACTTCCTTTTAATAATATTATTTAATAATACAGTGCAATATTATTAATTTCAACTAGTAGTTTAGTATCTATTTCCTTTCTATAGAATTACAAATTTATGGTCATTTATAAATATAAGTACTATTCTATTAGAAATTCTGATTCATCAACTACAGGGGTTTAATCTACTTTTTGATTAGGCAGGATTAGTTCATTGTTTATTCTATTAGTACTAGTTTATTATATGCAAATTCAGGTACACTAATCTTGGCATGGGCTTCCTATATTATCTGTCTCTCGTTAACAAGGTATAAGTGATATTCTACAAATTTAGTGAATATTACACCTTATTATGAATTAAATCTTTTCTTTAGTACATTATTTAACTATAGGATTTTTATTTAAAGTAAGTGCAGCACCATTCCAATTTCTGATCACCGGATGTATTTAGACGCCATACCTACGATAGTTACTTCAAAAAATTGTAAGCTATAGTGCGCCTTAAAATTCTAACTTCATATTATTATTACAATTAGTATATTACTACTAATAATTAGTTTACGGAGTGTGAAACCACCTACAGAAATGAGCTCGAAGCTATATTGTATCATTTTATTAGTAATAAGAATTATTCATGAATTGTCTTTTCACTGATAATAGTAGCTATACTTCGTCACTGTAGTAGGTTTAACTCAATTTAGAATAAAAGATTATTTCGCTTGATAGTACATAATTCTCATGTAGGATATTGATACTTAGCTTTTCCATGCGATTATAAGAGCATATCTAGTCGTTGAATCTACTTCACCGACAATTTATTTGTCTCGTACTACAACGCAATATTCTATAAGAGCGGCTAATATTAATGTCGTATTCCTGTCATATTAATAGCTATACTAGGATTTTCTTTATATTGTTATATAAATAATAAGTGAATAAAGAGCATGAAGAATAATGGATAAAAAACTAATTCACTCTATACAATATAATAAGGCTACCGAGTATTCAAAGTAGGTTAATTGTTTAATATAATCCTTTTCTTAAGCAATAAGTTAGCTCATTACTTATCTTCTCATTTGCAGGAGTTAAACCACCTTATTGCGATTCTTTGAGAAAACAGCAGATGGTATTAATGCTGCAGCTTTTAGATAAAAGGTCTTATATTCTAATATCTTTACGTTGATATTAACTAGTCGTTATAGGAGGAGTATATTATTTAGGATATAGTAAAAGAAAGGTTCTTTAGCTTTACCAGCAATATAAAAATAAATCCAGTTATTAGAAAAATTTAGTATTAAAAGTAATAATATTAGAATGCAAGCGGGTGCCGGTTTACACCACAGATAAAAAAGTAATTAAAAAAAATAGACTGAATTATAAAAAATATACATATCAAGCCAGATCATTATCAAGTTTTTTGTTGTGAAGTTTCTACAATTACACTTGAGTATTCTATTATTTTTATTTATCGACAAAGAATGATTAAGCATGGTATCAATTATTGTACAAATATCTATGGGATAATAATTAAATGAGTAGTGTAACTATTTTCTTTTTGGTATTTGTAGCTTTTTAAGACTGGTAGTTTTTTTACTTCTAATTTCATACTTGCTCCTCATAATCCTTATCAAGAAAATTATATAGTTTTTGAATGCGGGTTTCACAGTCTTTCTTGGTCAAAAATAGAACTCAATTCGGTTGATAAAATTTTTATATTTGCATTAGTTAATATCTATTATTAGATTTAGAAATTTTGAGTGTCATACCCATATGGTTTGATTGGTGCAGTAATGAAAATGGTATTAGTATGGAATTAATAGTATGTCAGCTGTATTTTATAGGTATAATAACTTCGGCGGTTGATGTATGTATAATTCGAATTAAGACTAAAAATGCCTTAAATAGACGTAGAACAATTCAAGCATAATTATTTTTATAAATCAAAAAAATTATATAGAATATGTCTCTAGCGAGGAATATAAAATAGTGCGTATTTATATGCATCTATAGTGCAGCTGTGTGCATAGAGTAGATTCATTATATATGACCATCTGTGTGAGCAAGTGTGTAGGCTTTTATCTATTTCTTCTATACAGAGGAAATATAGTTAGTAGATGCTGCTATTGGTCCTCCGATTTTATTTGTGCTGTGCATGCATCGTCTTACACACGCACAGTAGCCCTTAAATAAATATAGCTAGGTAAGGCTAAACCTATCATATAAGCATAGCTTTTATAAAATACTAGACACGGTTTTATATTATTATTGTGAAATTGTAATTTCTAAGTTCAAATAAAAACAATAATAGCTTTAGTAGTATCAATCCATATAATTTTAATATATATATAATAATATTAATGTTAGAATCATCAAAACTTAATGGCAGCCAAGGGATGTAGCAACTATAGGCCTAGCCGGTGCAGGAGTAGAATTGGAGTAGTATTTGGATGTTTAATATTAGGTGTTGAACTAGAATCGCTTCACTAAAAATCAATATCTCATAATTCATACATAGGTTTTGCTTTTTTCAGAGGGCAACAGCCTTATTGCTCTTTAATGATGTGCTTTACTATTATTATATGTTGCATAATTTTATATTGTGGGCATAATTTTGGCTCACTCAACACACATTAACATTAAAGATTAGCTTATTTCATAAGCACACTATAAATAAATATAGTTAGGCAGCTAAAGCTAGCCTTATCATATGTATAGATACCTATAAGCTTCGGTGGCAATTCTATATATAAGTATTTGGCTTCTATGTAGTTTACATATACTAGTTGTAGAAGAGAAGCTTGTATGCTGTGTTCTATAAATATAGAAGTAGAGCTCTGCTGATTTTTGAGTGTGGTTTGCATGCTCGCACTTAAAAATATAGCAGTATAAATTAGAAATTTTAATTAAAATTTATATATGAACAATTATTTTAATACATTTATTAATTTTGACGCACCTACTGCTTGAGCCGTATATATTCATTCGAAATAGTTGAAAGATAGTGCTACTCACAAAATGGAAGATTCCACAGTGGAACTTCATCAAGAGATAATATTAGTGTACTATTAATAGTATTAGTTTTATTTGGGTTACATGAATAGATTTCATAGTCATATAAATTTTGCATACACTGAAAACACAAATATCACATAAATACTAAATCATGGAACTTGTAATTGAATTATATGGACTATAATCCAGCTGTTATAATTCACATATAATAGATATTTAAGTGCATTCCCTTCTTTTAAATTATTATATGACTAAGTGGATGACAGTAAATGACACGCTCTATGACTATTTTCAGCTGAAGGTCACCACTGATAATTGAGAGGAGTTACTACAATATCCTGATTTCATAGATTCTAATGAGGAATTTATAGAATTTGATTCTTATATAGTGCCTGATGCTGATTTAGAAGACGGATGGACTAAGAATGTTACGAAGTTGATAATAGAGGTATTAGTTCCTGAATTAAACACATATTAGATTTGTTATTACACTGGTGATGAATTCATTTCTTTTGCTGTACCTTCTTTAGTAATAAAATGTGATGCATACCCTGGTAGACTTAATCAAGTTTCAGTCTTCATAAACAGAGAAGGAGTATTCTATGGAAATGTTCAGTTCATGAATATGTGGTATCCTTCATAGCTCAATGCTATTATAGTTATAGAATCTGTAAATATAGATAAATTCGTTCATTGACTTTATTCTGTTAATATAAACTTGAATTTATTGATGTTTATATTGCTGTGTGTGTAAACAATGCATACCGAATCTAGTATGTTTAAAATAACTTAGTAAGGGATATTAGTTTAATGGTAAAACTTGATGTTACGGCCATTCACAATTGTAGTTCAAATCTACAATATCTCTAGTATAGCTATAGAACTATACGTGCATTGCAAAGTAATGTAGTATTTCATAGACGTTTTATTAAATATGTGCCTGTGTACAAAGTCAGCCCTGTGTGTGTTTCTATAAAGCAGATTTTTTTTTATAATATAGCTAAAGCTATCATGCATGCTTCTATGAAATAAAGCAAGCCGGCTGTGCTACAATTGCTGCACCGAGATAATTAGTAATTTTACTAAAAAAAAATATGAATTTAACTTTAGTACTTTTTTTAATAGAATCTTTAGGATTTGTATTTAATAGAAAAAATATAATATTAATGCTTATTTCAATAGAAATAATGCTATTATCTATAACATTCTTAATATTGGTAAGTTCTGTTAATCTTGATGACATAATAGTTAGGACAAACTTATGCTATATACTTATAGTCGTTGCTGGGGCAGAATCTGCTATTGGTTTAGCTATTTTAGTAGCTTTTTATAGGACTAAGAGGAAGTATATGCAATAGAATATAAATAATGTATTTAAGTATAATAGTATTACCTTTTATTAGGTTCTATAGTATCCGGTTTTTTTGGTAGAAAAAATTGGTTACAGTAGCCGTATTTTAGGTGTTAAGTATAATGACTACTAGCATATTAGCTATAATTAGTTTTTTTGAAGTAGGATTTAATAATAACCCTATTTCAATAAATTTATTTAAATGATTAGACAATGAATCATTTAATATGGCATGAAATTTCAATTTGACAGGATTTAACCAGTATCAATGTTAATACCTGTGTTGATTATTAGTTCTTTAAGTTCATTGTCTTATTCATAGGATTATGAGGCACGATCCTCATTAAATCAGAAGATTTTTTAGTATTTAAGTTTATTCACTTTATGGATTGATAATATTAGTAACAGGTAATAATTATTTATTAAGTTCGTAGTTTGAGGAAGGTGTTAGGGTGTTTGTTCATACTTACTAGTTATTTTTGATTTACTAGAATAGCCGCTAATCAAGTTCTCTATCAGCCTTTTTAACTAATAGAGTGCGGAGAGCTTTTCTTATGATAGGAATGTTTATCAGAATTATGATCTTTAGGCAATTTTAGGATTATATGTGCTGTATTCTCATTAGCTCCCTATATGAATTGAAATGTTATAAACTATTATAGTATAGTTTATTAATAGGCTGTATGGCCTAAAGTTCTCAAGAGCAGTTTAGCATCATATGATTTACCTATGCTAGGGAAGACCTACTCCTGTAGTCTGCGGGCTAATACATGCTGCTACATATGGTTCAGCTGCGTGTGTATTTATTAAGACGTTCATCTCCTTTAATTGATCATAGCTTCAACTGTATATTAATATGTTTATTAGGTGCAATTACGAACCGTATTAGTCTCTATAATAGGATTATTTCAACAGGATATTAAAAAATTAATTGCTATTCTTACTTGAGTCAATTAGGTAGATCGGTGTATGAGCAATAGTCTATGCTTCTATATGTACTATATTCCAATTTTAGATGAATCATCTTTTTAAAAGGATTACTATTCCTAGGGCTGGTGCAGTATATACATGCTCTTGGGCTGATAATCAGATTTAAGAAATATGGTGGATTATCTATCATTTACTTACCCCTTAACTTATTCAGTATATTCATAGCTAGTCTTCAGTACGTGGATTTTCCCATCATGACTGGCATTCTATAGTAAAGATTTCCTATCAGTTGAATCTGTATGGACAATTTAACTTTATAGTTTTAGTGTGATATATCTTATTTGCAGTAATAGGTGTCCTAATATTTACTACACTATTCACTCCGAGATAAAGTTATATATTTAAACCTTTCTCATAAACAACATCCTAACTGGACCCGGTTAATTATTATAGAACAGATCGCACTCATGAAAGCGACATAGTAAAAATTTATTAGGTTTACCTTTGGCGTAATTAGCAGTACTTTTCTATAATTTTTCGTATATATTAACTAGAGAGTATAGTTCATCAGGCTTAGGTTCAGAGATTAAGATCTTTTTGTACGTAATAGTATATTCTATTCACCCTTGAATGAAATAATGATTAATGACGGACATTTCGGATGTTGCGCAACTAATTTAATAAATCCTTTTATATATTACTGTTTCGTTTTCTCAAGCATTAGCTGTAATATAATCAGAGTTTATGGCCTAACATGTATATCTAGTTTTTAAATTATCATTAGGATAACCAGTATTATGGTTTCTTTAAC
>PPHJ01000040.1:0-20572 GCA_002991585.1 Ilyonectria mors-panacis
TATTCTTTTTACTCAACACGCAGAATATCGTTCCTATTAAAGCTGAGGTATATTTCAGAATTAGATACAATTGATTTTCAAGTCTGTGAATCAATCTTCTTAAACCGCAAGCTCGGTTAAGGTAATGGTTACAGCACAATTACACTGGCGCGCACTACACTTATACCAATCATTTGAGAGAGGCTACAACCCCTCTCATTACCCCTAGATATCCAAAACAAAACCGAATATTCGGCGCTGCGGGTGTTTTTAGGCTGCTTGCGTATGTATACACAGATCAAAAAATCAAGGCTTAGAGCCTACGAAGCTTAAGTTCGTTGTGTTTACCAATTTCACCACTCGGGTTTATCTATACTGATATTTGCTGGCTCTATGAAATACCGCTCGCTATATTTCATAGAATATGTCTTTATATAAATTTTCATTCTTATTCTCTAAATGATCTAATGATCAGATTATCTATTATTTATCCTTATTTTTTAAATGACCGATATGTTGATTTATTCCTGCATGCAGTATTTCACAGAAGCATGCCAGAAAAAAGACTTTAGGGCTAAAGTGACTTGAACACTTATAATTACTGTTATGAGCAGTACACTTTACCTATTAAGTTATAGCCCTACGCGGGTACAGGATTTGCACCCATAGCTTTCGGGCATGAGCCGAATATGTTATCTATTACACTAACCCGCTATAGACTAGACAGGGATCGAACCTGCGATGGTAGCATTGAAAGAGCTATGTCTTACCACTTGACTACTAATCCTTTTTAGGAATAGCAAGCCCAATGCAAGTATCGCACTTGCTTCTATTGATTACAAAACAATTGCATTACTTTTATGCTAATCAGGCGTTTATTTTTGAATGATATATTTATAAATAGTAATTTATGAAATTAGTACTTTATTCTTAAAAATCTCAGGATTCGTACGGATAAAGCCTATAAAGAGTTTATATAGCTCTTCGTAATAATCTATTACGCATATTTAAGAAATATCTTAAGATAAGCTTCGTGCCTATATGCTTTCAGCACTTATCTTTAACCAACTTAGCTTTCCTGCCGTGCCTATGCTATACATTTATCTTAGTGAAAGAAACATCCCTATGTATAAAAATACAGATATAAATAATATTATTTATATTTAATATTTGGGCACATAGACAACAGGTAAACCATAGATTAGTAACTATTATTTAACCCTTTTACAAGTTTAATTCTTCCTGTTCCTTTCGTACAAAAGTTAGTTCTTATTATATTCTAATTCCCCCTAGAAGATAGAAACCATACTGTCTCACGACGTATTTAACCCAGCTCATGTAACTTTTTAATCGACGAACAGTCGCACCCTACATAGTTCCTGCATCCATGAGGATAAGTTAAGCCGACATCGAGGTGCCAAACCGCGCACTCATTTTGTACACTCTTGCGCAAATTAGCCTGTTCTATGTGTTATCATAAAGAGCGCTATGCCCCTATTTCCATTTTTTTCAAAAATGGTTCAGACTATGTCTTCATTTTTATTTTATATATATTTTTTTTTTAGTATGGCTATACTATACAGCCAATATAATAATTAGCTAGTTATTTACCACCTATTCAACCTTTTACTGCAAAAGCTCCAATACGACGTTTTGATTTAGTTATTGAATAAGTTACATTTGATTTAGAATTACCTCTAAACAAAACTGAACTTAAACCTTTAAAAGAAGAATCTATATTTTTCAATCCACCTTTTCATTTTAATGAATATATAGATCTATCCGCTCTATAACGTTTAGTTAATCTTCCTTTAACTTCTAATCTTATACCTCCCATATTTTTGTATCCAACAGAATCGTAGATTTTATTATGGATAGCGCTAGCTGCGTTTTCCACTGTATTCATACGGTATATTCCTACTGACTGCGGAGCAGCCTGAGCTACTAATAAATTAGATAGATTATTATGTGTGATATTAGAGATTATTTTTAAATCTTTATGTACTGCTTCGAAGCCGCTGGTATTATTATGTGATGCAAGCAACCCATTACCTTTAGATCTTTCTTTAATAGTATTTACATTAGGTAAATATGCTCTATTTAAAATACTAAACATATTTTTAATATAATTTATTCTTTTTTTTCTCATTTTTAATGCTAAAGCATTAGTAAAAAGATCTGTATTATATGCAACAGATTTTAAATTAATTATATTATATTCTATATTCTTTCCTATAATTTTATTAAGTATATTACTTAATACAGGTAAAAATATTGAATTATTAAATTTATATTGATTAAGAGAATATAATAAATCATATTTTCTTAATAATCTTAGATGTTTTTTTGCGTATTTATTAAGAATAATACCTCAAACTTTTTTTAAATAAAGATTTTTGAATTTTATAAATTTATTTACATATTGTAATTTATATTTTATAAATTCTTTTTTTCTTATTACATCATTTATAAATATACGATCGCTAGCTGCATATTTATGTTTATTTAATATATTATAAATTTTATGTATATTATTTCTATATAATAAAAAATAACGTTTAGCTATTAATCTTTTACTTATTTTTTTGTTTATTTTTAAGTATTTTTTTTTTAATACATTTTTTTTCTCTATTTATAGTATACAAAGTAATTATTGCTTTACTATTAGTATGTTTAATTTCTGCATTACTTACATGTATTCTTCTTAACAGATTTCGTCTTCTTTTAAGTAATATAAATTTAGATCCTGTGTATTTATTATCTTTAAAATATAAATTAAAATAACCTTTTATTATTTTATTAATATTTAAATCATTAACCGGTATATTTTTTAATGTGTTTTTATTAAAAGAATATATAGTATTTTTTCATTCTTTAGAAAAAGAAGGTAAATATTTGGTCATTCCCACATCTCCTAATTTTCTTTTTAAAAGTATTGTTTTAGAATTTTTTCTTAAATTATTATTAAAAATTGTAGCGCTAACGCGCATTTTTGTATTATTATTTATTATATTTGATTTCATATGTAAGCTATATATTATTTGTTTTATTTTTTTTTTATATATATATATAATAAAAATGTTGGGTGTTAAAAAGGATTATTGTTTATTGCATATAACTCACCTTATAGTCGTTGAACGTTTTTATCTTATAATTTATGCTAAGATAAATTTCGCTTCAAATTTACTAATAGCTTGCGCACAGTAATTTTTGAAATTTACCCAATTTATTTATTAATTATTCTATTTATGTGCTTGCTTTATTTCATAGAGGCACGCACTATTAAATAACGCACGCTATACTTTTTTTTATTATATAAAAAATTAGCATGCAATGCTTATACATGTTCCATGAAAGTTATACAAATATTGTATGTAAGCATACAACATAAAATAAAATATTAAAGGACAAACATCCCTAGCGTAGCTTTTCCAATAATCCAAGATCTTTCCTTGTTGCATCTTGTGATCCTATGCCCTGCTTACGCAACTGTAAGATTTGTTGATAATCAAACAGTAAGGCAAGATTAAGCCGTTGAGCTTTTTAGATATTTTAAACATAACTATTATATTAATAATAGTTAAAAAAACATTAGTCACTAAGTACATAATGTTTTTAATTATCTCTAATTTCTATATAGTGAAAATCCTACCTTTTTTTAAATATATATATACAACTAATGTACATATAAATAATTTTATATGATTAAAAATAGTTAAACTACCTTAAATCGCAAACAAAATAATTTTAAATTATTAGACACTCCTGTTTACTCTTTACAGGGTCTGTGCCCCACATAAACTGTCCCCTAGCGATAGTTCCTTACCAAAGGGTACTTATATTATAAAAATAAGCTGAACTAGGTTGATTTACTAAAATGATTTTTTTATAGCCATAGCTATAAACATCTCATAATCCTAAACCAATTCATTCATATGAAAAAAAAAATAAAGGATTCTCATTGTCATCTAGTCAATTACCTTATAATCTGAAAATTGTTTATCATACTCTATAATTAGTGACAGTAAAGCTGCATAGGGTCTTCTCGTCTAACTAGAGGTAAACTGTATCTGCACAGCTATTCCAATTTCACTGAGTCAATCATAGAGACAGCTGTTGTATCGTTACATCATTCATGCAAGACCGCATTTAACGGCCAAGGCATTTCGCTACCTTAGGACCCTCACGTTAAGGCCGCCTTTAACCGGGGTTTCCGTCTACATCAGATATTAGTATATCCAATTATATCTGTTAACCAGCCGGCACCGGGCAGACATCACACTCTATACTTAGATTTTTAATCTTTCAGCAAAGTGCTGTGTTTTAATTAAACAGTCGTACAACACTATTTCATGCTTCTTCCTCTTTACTTGATATTAATCAAGAATAATGAGCTCTCCTTATCCCGAAGTTACGGTAGTCAATTTGCCGAGTTCCTTTATGATTGTTAGCTCATTTACGCCTTCGTATTCTCTACTAGCTTACTTGTTTCAGATTCTAGGTACGGTTACTTTTCATTTATATACATATATATATAAATATATTACTATTTTTCCAGTACATTTTTCACTTAAAATGTCGTCCTTAGTAATAAAGATTATCTCATCGTTTAAATCTTTAGATAATATAAACTTAGAGGCCGTTACTTAATTACATCCATAAGCTTTAGGCGGAAAATTTTCTTTTAGTTACTCATGTCACCATTATCGCTTGAGTTAAATTTTGGCAGTTTTGCATGCGTGCATATTTTTAAGGCTTCGTAAGAAGTACACATAAAAAATCAGCATGCCCACACATAATTTCATTTAAAAAATAAAAATCATAATTTAGCTCAACGTTCTGCTACCCCATTTAATTATAATAAATTTATTATTATAAATTATCATGGACAAGGTTTCGGTATATTGTTTAGATCCGGTAAATTTTCGATGCTTTTAAAACTTAACAAGCGCTCTGTTACGAGGTCATAAAATTATGGCTGCTTCTAAGCCTATCTCCTTGTCGACTTTAATAAAAACCTTCTTAATTTCACTCAACAAATAATTTAGGAACCTTAACTCTTGTTCTGGGCTGTTTCCCTTTTGACATACAACCTTATCATTCTATGTCTGATAATTTAAGATATATCTTTGCCATTCCGAGTCTGCATACTCACGGATAAAATCTTCATGATCCCCCCATTTGTACAAAATAAAACATTTAATGTCTTGTCTGAGATTAAATTCTGTACCTGCTAAGATATTATACTTAAATTGCCTACTATTATAGGTTTCGCAGAAAACCAGCTATCCTGGTCAGTATTGTCTTTCACTACACCTACCATAATTCTTCCGAGATTTATGCTACAATCATCGGTTCGGACTTTTATAATCCTGATTATGGTAAAATCACCAGGCTTCGGGTCTAACTTTAGACACTTTACGTTATTTTAACGCTCGGTTTAACTACGTCTATTCTCGCATCTAATGTTAACTTGGTGACCCATTATGCAAAAGGTACGTTCTAACTTTTTTAATTTTCCGAACTGCTTATAAAATCACTATTTTTCTTTTAGTTCCCTCACGGTACTTTTCACTATCGCTTATATATTATATTTAGCCTTTGAGGAAGGTTCCCCATTTAGTTTAAACAGTTTATTAACCATTTTACTTTTTAGGCTTATCTATTTTAGCTCACGCTAATCATAGAATCTCTTTTGATTTCTTTTCCTAAAGTTACTAAGATATTTCAATTCACTTCGTTTATTATTTAATTTCTCTTAGAGTTGATATATATCATATACATGTATATAAATAATTCTCTTTAATATATAGCTTAAATTCTATAATAATTTCTTTCCATACTTGTATAAATTATATAAACATCATTAATGCTTAATTTATATAATTATAATTTATATATCAAGTATAAATAGTATAAAAATATTTTGTTATTTTTATAATATATTATATATTTTTATTTCTTTTTGGCTTTTCTTTTTCCGTATAGAAAAATTCACGCCTGTGTATGCATGTATGTTTACACATACAGAAACTATACACTTATTTATTCAAATTAATGAATCTTATTGCCTTATAAGGCTATTATGATAGTATTATTTTGCTAGCTATATTTTTTATATGTGCTATGAAATAAAGCTATTAAAAAAATCAGCACACAAAAGTACATCAACATAATATTTAACTATCCTCAAAATTTCATTTTGATTCAAAGTTTATCTCTAATAATTCTAAGTATCGGATTATCATGATTCGAACATAACTAGTCTTCGTCCCAAACGAAGTGCCTACCCAAGCCGGCCCTAATCCGTAATATACAAATATATATTTGAGGCTGGTGAAACATATAGAAGCAATGCATATAGACGTGCTTCTATGAAATACTGCTAGTCAGCCACCCTTAGAATCAGTTATACCTACCAATAAGCAGCAAAGCAGCCTTAGCTTTAACAAGAGTACTTGGACTTGAACCAAGAATTTGAAGGTTGAAGCTTCCTATTTTGCCAATTAAACTACACTCTTCAGAGAATATCCGATTTGAACGGATGTGGTTAGAATATAACCTAATAAGACTCAAGCTTACCGCCTTAAACCGCTCGGCCAATTCTCTTTATCAATATTTAGCTTGCTTCGTAATTTAGGTGAGCTAAAGCTATATGTGTGTGTTTATTTATAAATAGTTTAGTTTGATATGTAAGCTGTCAATCTATGTATATGTAAACATGTTTTTACACAATACATATTCTATAGAGGCAAAGTATGCTTCGCTAAGCTAATAGTATATTTTCATAATAATATGTTCACCAATTCATGATAATTCCTCAGCGGATCGAACGCTGATATCATTCTTATCAAAAATGCACTCTACCATTTAAGTTAAGGAATCTTATTTACACATATATACTTATAATATTTATATACGTGCTATGAAATAAAGCTACTAAAAAAAATCTTAAGTAATTAATTATTTATCTTTTAAAGTAATAAGATGCGTGCATACTTTTTTCTACACAGAAAATGTGTGCTAGCGTTAGCTAAAACATAACATTATTTTTATTAATGTGAAGAGTTTTAGCTTGCGCAGCCAGTATTTTAGTGCTAGAAATATTTAAATAATTAGCTGTTTATTTGTGCTTATGTATGCATGTTTACACACGCAAGCCAGAAGAAAAAATGTACTTTATCTATTTAAGATAATAATGTTGAAAAATGAAGGATTTGAACCTTCAACTTATTGTGTGTAAAACAATCGCTCTACCATTGAACTAATTTTTCTTTTTTTTCACCTTTAATTGTTATTATTATAGCCCCCACCATTGCTAATAGTAATATAAAACTTGCCATAAATATTCACATATTATAACTTGTATATAATATGTTACCGATAGCCGAAATATGACTAGTTTCTGCCATATTTCCATCTCAATTACTACTTGAAACGAACATAACGTTTGCATTATTTATATTTGTATTTTTATTTATATAATTTACTACATCAGTGTACTTATTTCAAGGCAAGTAGTAAATTATTGTATTTAATTTATTACTGTAATTATTTAATATTGCCCATATAATATGGTAATAATTGGAATAATGTGAAATTAGTTAATAATGTTATAAATAACCCTAAAGGGATACTATTTTTATTATTACTTTGTAATTCACTAGTTCTAATATTTATTAACATTAATATGAACAAGAATAATATTGATACTGCTCCGATATAGACTATTAGATAAGATAGACCAATGAAAGTCAAACCTAATAATATTAAATATACAGCTATGCTTGCAAATAATCCAATTAAGAATATAATTGAGATTATAGGGTTTTTATTTATTATTATTGCTATACCGCACAATAAAGCCATTATGCTTATTAGATCCAAAGAACCGGTTAAATAACCATTAGAGAAAATCTCATAAACTGTCACGAGTTGATCCATTATTTATTTTATTTTACCCTTAAAGGTTTTCTTTTAAAAATAGGATATATTTCTTTGATATATAGCTATGTATTTATCACTATAAATATAAATATATTACATATATGTGCGAAGCCTCCTATAACTTTCAGGCTAGTGTGTAAACGTAAACATACATGCATACACAGGCGCTATGCTTTTATTATAAGGTAAAAGCATGTACACTGATTTTATTATGTGTACTGCATGCATACATATACATGCATGCTTATATGAAGCAGGGCAGCCCTGAAAATACGCACCCTGGATGTATAAATACCTCTACATGTATGCTCTATCAACCAGATATCTAAAGTTAATTAGCCGGTATTATAATAAGTAATAATCTTAAATATGTAACATTATAATTATGATAAAGTTAAAATACGGTTAGTCAGGATCGAACTGACGCAAATCGAGTGGAAATCGACAAGTCTACCAATTAACCTATAACCGCTGTTATCGCAGTACTTGCAGGATAAAGTTTTAATAATATTGTAAAATGTTAAGCTTGCTTTTCGTGCTTATTTTTTATTTTTATTATTCTTTCTTTTTCTTCTGGCGAAGTACGCATATATATTTTTGTACAATAACTTATATTAAGAACCTCAATAGTACATAGACACATATAAGAATAATCAAACTACGTCCACAAAATGTCAGTATAATATTCCAGCTTCATAACCAACATGATGATGATCTGTTAAATGATATGAACTTATTCTTCATAAAGCTACTGCTAAAAAGATTGTACCTATAATAACATGGAATCCGTGGAATCCTGTACCAAAGAAAAAACATGTTCCAAATACACCGTCACTGATAGTAAATGAAGAAACACTATATTCTACTCCTTGAAAGAAAGTAAATATTAGAGCTAATAAAAACTGTAAATATAGATCCGTATAAAGCTCCTTTTCTGTCACCTTTTATTAAAGCATGATGTGCGTAAGTAACTGTAGCCCCACTTGATAATAAAATTACTGTATTAAGTAATGGTAATTCAAATGGATTTACAGGGTCTATACCCATAGGTGGTCATTGTGCACCTAATTCTACGGTAGGTGTTAAAGCACTATGGAAGAATGCTCAGAATATAGCTACAAAGAATAAACCTTCTGATACTATAAACAAGATTACACCTAAATTTAACCCTTTTTGCACGGCTAAAGTGTGATTTCCTAAATATGTACCTTCAGATACTATGTCTCTAAATCATAAAGACATTGAAGCTACTAAAGAGAAAAGTGAGAAATAGAATATTATATAACTATTACTAAAAGAATGCATAGATAAGGCCGCGTTTACTGTTAAAGCAAATAAAGATATGCTTGTATAAAAAGGCCATGGTGAAGGAGACACTAAATGGAACGGATGATCTTGAAAATTACTTCTTACCAAATTGGTCATAGATATTATGTTTTATTTTATAGCTTTACACAGCATATTTTAAGCCTCTAAGGTGAATCGAACATCTATCATAATATTAACAGTATTATGCTCTACCGTTGAGCTATAGAAGCATTTTATATGATCGTTCTACTTATAGTTTATCTTATATAAGACGGCTTCTTATATCCATCCATATTTAGACATAAGTAGAACAGGTTGATATACACACGGAAAAGAGGTGAATCGAACACCTAAATGTAAAAACATAATACATAGCAAGTATCTTACCCTACCATTGGAAACTTTTCCCTACACCGAATTAGATCAGAATCGAACCGACATCTACTTCCGTGACAGGGAAGTCCTTTACCTATTTAAGTTACTAATTCTAGGAGACAAGAGATTCGAACTCTTAAAAGCTATAGCTATTGAGTTTACAGCTCAACCCTTCTTACCAATAAAGGAACCCTCCTTTATATAATATGTGCTTTAGCTTTGCTTCAGTATTTCATAGAAATTCTATGAAGTGCACATATATATGCTTGTCATGTAAAATAACCCACCACATATATAGCTATACTTTACACATAAACTAGGCATTCATATACTATATGTTTTTATTATGGTTAAAATTAATTAATCCCGTGCAACTTCCACTACACGAACCGTATTTCGACTTAACACTAATTAGAGCCACGCATACGAAGATTCCCAATAAAAGAATATATAAAACTTACTTGTTTTTTTTACTTATTACTAAGAAAGCAAACTTATTGCGCATGCTCCTTTCAGCATGTGACGAGTGGTTAGTACCAATCCAAGGTCTATTCACCGTGACATGGTGATTCACGATTACTAGTAATTACTTATTCATATAGTCGAATTTCAGACTATAATCCTTAAAATTTATATCCTATTTTTTGAGATTAGCTTAAATTCACATTTTTGCATCTCTTTGTTTAGGTATATGTGGCACGTCTATAGCCCACAATATCAAGGCCATGATGACTTGTCTTTGTCCCCTTTCTCTTTCCAAATTTTCAGGATCGAATGCTTTATCGTAATAGCTGTATTAAGCTTACAAAAATAAAGCCAGGGATTACGTTCATTTCCAGTTGGTAAGGTTTTTCGTGGATCACAGGTCTCAGACGTCGCAGTTCGTAGTGATGTTTATTCGATGCGTAGCTTTACCACAATTTCAATTGCTTACAGGAGTTGCGCAATTAATGTCTGTGAAAACTGTGATATTAACGTAATCCCTGGCTTTATTTTTTGTAAAGCTTAATACAGATATTACGATAAAGCTCGATCCTGAAAATTTAGAGAAAGGACAAAGACAAGTCATCATGGCCTTGATATTGTGGGCTATAGACGTGCCACATATACCTAAACAAAGAGATGCAAAAAATGTGATTAAGCTAATCTCAAAAAAATAGGATATAAATTTTAAGGATTATAGTCTGAAATTCGACTATATGAATAAGTAATTACTAGTAATCGTGAATCACCATGTCACGGTGAATAGACCTTGGATTGGTACTAACCACTCGTCACATGCTGAAAGGAGCATGCGCAATAAGTTTGCTTTCTTAGTAATAAGTAAAAAAAAACAAGTAAGTTTTATATATTCTTTTATTGGGAATCTTCGTATGCGTGGCTCTAATTAGTGTTAAAGTCGAAATACGGTTCGTGTAGTGGAAGTTGCACGGGATTAATTAATTTTAACCATAATAAAAAACATATAGTATATGAATGCCTAGTTTATGTGTAAAGTATAGCTATATATGTGGTGGGTTATTTTACATGACAAGCATATATATGTGCACTTCATAGAATTTCTATGAAATACTGAAGCAAAGCTAAAGCACATATTATATAAAGGAGGGTTCCTTTATTGGTAAGAAGGGTTGAGCTGTAAACTCAATAGCTATAGCTTTTAAGAGTTCGAATCTCTTGTCTCCTAGAATTAGTAACTTAAATAGGTAAAGGACTTCCCTGTCACGGAAGTAGATGTCGGTTCGATTCTGATCTAATTCGGTGTAGGGAAAAGTTCCAATGGTAGGGTAAGATACTTGCTATGTATTATGTTTTTTACATTTAGGTGTTCGATTCACCTCTTTTCCGTGTGTATATCAACCTGTTCTACTTATGTCTAAATATGGATGGATATAAGAAGCCGTCTTATATAAGATAAACTATAAGTAGAACGATCATATAAAATGCTTCTATAGCTCAACGGTAGAGCATAATACTGTTAATATTATGATAGATGTTCGATTCACCTTAGAGGCTTAAAATATGCTGTGTAAAGCTATAAAATAAAACATAATATCTATGACCAATTTGGTAAGAAGTAATTTTCAAGATCATCCGTTCCATTTAGTGTCTCCTTCACCATGGCCTTTTTATACAAGCATATCTTTATTTGCTTTAACAGTAAACGCGGCCTTATCTATGCATTCTTTTAGTAATAGTTATATAATATTCTATTTCTCACTTTTCTCTTTAGTAGCTTCAATGTCTTTATGATTTAGAGACATAGTATCTGAAGGTACACATATTTAGGAAATCACACTTTAGCCGTGCAAAAAGGTTAAATTTAGGTGTAATCTTGTTTATAGTATCAGAAGGTTTATTCTTTGTAGCTATATTCTGAGCATTTCTTCCATAGTGCTTTAACACCTACCGTAGAATTAGGTGCACAATGACCACCTATGGGTATAGACCCTGTAAATCCATTTGAATTACCATTACTTAATACAGTAATTTTATTATCAAGTGGGGCTACAGTTACTTACGCACATCATGCTTTAATAAAAGGTGACAGAAAAGGAGCTTTTATACGGATCTATATTTACAGTTTTATTAGCTCTAATATTTACTTTCTTTCAAGGAGTAGAATATAGTGTTTCTTCATTTACTATCAGTGACGGTGTATTTGGAACATGTTTTTTCTTTGGTACAGGATTCCACGGATTCCATGTTATTATAGGTACAATCTTTTTAGCAGTAGCTTTATGAAGAATAAGTTCATATCATTTAACAGATCATCATCATGTTGGTTATGAAGCTGGAATATTATACTGACATTTTGTGGACGTAGTTTGATTATTCT
Source organism: Ilyonectria mors-panacis (assembly GCA_002991585.1). Classification (NCBI taxonomy): domain Eukaryota; kingdom Fungi; phylum Ascomycota; class Sordariomycetes; order Hypocreales; family Nectriaceae; genus Ilyonectria; species Ilyonectria mors-panacis. The sequence goes on from PPHJ01000040.1 coordinate 12,449, forward strand.
TATATGTGTCTATGTACTATTGAGGTTCTTAATATAAGTTATTGTACAAAAAATATATATGCGTACTTCGCCAGAAGAAAAAGAAAGAATAATAAAAAATAAAAAATAAGCACGAAAAGCAAGCTTAACATTTTACAATATTATTAAAACTTTATCCTGCAAGTACTGCGATAACAGCGGTTATAGGTTAATTGGTAGACTTGTCGATTTCCACTCGATTTGCGTCAGTTCGATCCTGACTAACCGTATTTTAACTTTATCATAATTATAATGTTACATATTTAAGATTATTACTTATTATAATACCGGCTAATTAACTTTAGATATCTGGTTGATAGAGCATACATGTAGAGGTATTTATACATCCAGGGTGCGTATTTTCAGGGCTGCCTGCTTCATATAAGCATGCATGTATATGTATGCATGCAGTACACATAATAAAATCAGTGTACATGCTTTTACCTTATAATAAAAGCATAGCGCCTGTGTATGCATGTATGTTTACGTTTACACACTAGCCTGAAAGTTATAGGAGGCTTCGCACATATATGTAATATATTTATATTTATAGTGATAAATACATAGCTATATATCAAAGAAATATATCCTATTTTTAAAAGAAAACCTTTAAGGGTAAAATAAAATAAATAATGGATCAACTCGTGACAGTTTTATGAGATTTTCTCTAATGGTTATTTAACCGGTTCTTTGGATCTAATAAGCATAATGGCTTTATTGTGCGGTATAGCAATAATAATAAATAAAAACCCTATAATCTCAATTATATTCTTAATTGGATTATTTGCAAGCATAGCTGTATATTTAATATTATTAGGTTTGACTTTCATTGGTCTATCTTATCTAATAGTCTATATCGGAGCAGTATCAATATTATTCTTGTTCATATTAATGTTAATAAATATTAGAACTAGTGAATTACAAAGTAATAATAAAAATAGTATCCCTTTAGGGTTATTTATAACATTATTAACTAATTTCACATTATTCCAATTATTACCATATTATATGGCAATATTAAATAATTACAGTAATAAATTAAATACAATAATTTACTACTTGCCTTGAAATAAGTACACTGATGTAGTAAATTATATAAATAAAAATACAAATATAAATAATGCAAACGTTATGTTCGTTTCAAGTAGTAATTGAGATGGAAATATGGCAGAAACTAGTCATATTTCGGCTATCGGTAACATATTATATACAAGTTATAATATGTGAATATTTATGGCAAGTTTTATATTACTATTAGCAATGGTGGGGGCTATAATAATAACAATTAAAGGTGAAAAAAGAAAAATTAGTTCAATGGTAGAGCGATTGTTTTACACACAATAAGTTGAAGGTTCAAATCCTTCATTTTTCAACATTATTATCTTAAATAGATAAAGTACATTTTTTCTTCTGGCTTGCGTGTGTAAAACATGCATACATAAGCACAAATAAACAGCTAATTATTTAAATATTTCTAGCACTAAAATACTGGCTGCGCAAGCTAAAACTCTTCACATTAATAAAAAATAATGTTATGTTTTAGCTAACGCTAGCACACATTTTCTGTGTAGAAAAAAGTATGCACGCATCTTATTACTTTAAAAGATAAATAATTAATTACTTAAGATTTTTTTTAGTAGCTTTATTTCATAGCACGTATATAAATATTATAAGTATATATGTGTAAATAAGATTCCTTAACTTAAATGGTAGAGTGCATTTTTGATAAGAATGATATCAGCGTTCGATCCGCTGAGGAATTATCATGAATTGGTGAACATATTATTATGAAAATATACTATTAGCTTAGCGAAGCATACTTTGCCTCTATAGAATATGTATTGTGTAAAAACATGTTTACATATACATAGATTGACAGCTTACATATCAAACTAAACTATTTATAAATAAAACACACACATATAGCTTTAGCTCACCTAAATTACGAAGCAAGCTAAATATTGATAAAGAGAATTGGCCGAGCGGTTTAAGGCGGTAAGCTTGAGTCTTATTAGGTTATATTCTAACCACATCCGTTCAAATCGGATATTCTCTGAAGAGTGTAGTTTAATTGGCAAAATAGGAAGCTTCAACCTTCAAATTCTTGGTTCAAGTCCAAGTACTCTTGTTAAAGCTAAGGCTGCTTTGCTGCTTATTGGTAGGTATAACTGATTCTAAGGGTGGCTGACTAGCAGTATTTCATAGAAGCACGTCTATATGCATTGCTTCTATATGTTTCACCAGCCTCAAATATATATTTGTATATTACGGATTAGGGCCGGCTTGGGTAGGCACTTCGTTTGGGACGAAGACTAGTTATGTTCGAATCATGATAATCCGATACTTAGAATTATTAGAGATAAACTTTGAATCAAAATGAAATTTTGAGGATAGTTAAATATTATGTTGATGTACTTTTGTGTGCTGATTTTTTTAATAGCTTTATTTCATAGCACATATAAAAAATATAGCTAGCAAAATAATACTATCATAATAGCCTTATAAGGCAATAAGATTCATTTAATTTGAATAAATAAGTGTATAGTTTCTGTATGTGTAAACATACATGCATACACAGGCGTGAATTTTTCTATACGGAAAAAGAAAAGCCAAAAAGAAATAAAAATATAATATATTATAAAAATAACAAAATATTTTTATACTATTTATACTTGATATATAAATTATAATTATATAAATTAAGCATTAATGATGTTTATATAATTTATACAAGTATGGAAAGAAATTATTATAGAATTTAAGCTATATATTAAAGAGAATTATTTATATACATGTATATGATATATATCAACTCTAAGAGAAATTAAATAATAAACGAAGTGAATTGAAATATCTTAGTAACTTTAGGAAAAGAAATCAAAAGAGATTCTATGATTAGCGTGAGCTAAAATAGATAAGCCTAAAAAGTAAAATGGTTAATAAACTGTTTAAACTAAATGGGGAACCTTCCTCAAAGGCTAAATATAATATATAAGCGATAGTGAAAAGTACCGTGAGGGAACTAAAAGAAAAATAGTGATTTTATAAGCAGTTCGGAAAATTAAAAAAGTTAGAACGTACCTTTTGCATAATGGGTCACCAAGTTAACATTAGATGCGAGAATAGACGTAGTTAAACCGAGCGTTAAAATAACGTAAAGTGTCTAAAGTTAGACCCGAAGCCTGGTGATTTTACCATAATCAGGATTATAAAAGTCCGAACCGATGATTGTAGCATAAATCTCGGAAGAATTATGGTAGGTGTAGTGAAAGACAATACTGACCAGGATAGCTGGTTTTCTGCGAAACCTATAATAGTAGGCAATTTAAGTATAATATCTTAGCAGGTACAGAATTTAATCTCAGACAAGACATTAAATGTTTTATTTTGTACAAATGGGGGGATCATGAAGATTTTATCCGTGAGTATGCAGACTCGGAATGGCAAAGATATATCTTAAATTATCAGACATAGAATGATAAGGTTGTATGTCAAAAGGGAAACAGCCCAGAACAAGAGTTAAGGTTCCTAAATTATTTGTTGAGTGAAATTAAGAAGGTTTTTATTAAAGTCGACAAGGAGATAGGCTTAGAAGCAGCCATAATTTTATGACCTCGTAACAGAGCGCTTGTTAAGTTTTAAAAGCATCGAAAATTTACCGGATCTAAACAATATACCGAAACCTTGTCCATGATAATTTATAATAATAAATTTATTATAATTAAATGGGGTAGCAGAACGTTGAGCTAAATTATGATTTTTATTTTTTAAATGAAATTATGTGTGGGCATGCTGATTTTTTATGTGTACTTCTTACGAAGCCTTAAAAATATGCACGCATGCAAAACTGCCAAAATTTAACTCAAGCGATAATGGTGACATGAGTAACTAAAAGAAAATTTTCCGCCTAAAGCTTATGGATGTAATTAAGTAACGGCCTCTAAGTTTATATTATCTAAAGATTTAAACGATGAGATAATCTTTATTACTAAGGACGACATTTTAAGTGAAAAATGTACTGGAAAAATAGTAATATATTTATATATATATGTATATAAATGAAAAGTAACCGTACCTAGAATCTGAAACAAGTAAGCTAGTAGAGAATACGAAGGCGTAAATGAGCTAACAATCATAAAGGAACTCGGCAAATTGACTACCGTAACTTCGGGATAAGGAGAGCTCATTATTCTTGATTAATATCAAGTAAAGAGGAAGAAGCATGAAATAGTGTTGTACGACTGTTTAATTAAAACACAGCACTTTGCTGAAAGATTAAAAATCTAAGTATAGAGTGTGATGTCTGCCCGGTGCCGGCTGGTTAACAGATATAATTGGATATACTAATATCTGATGTAGACGGAAACCCCGGTTAAAGGCGGCCTTAACGTGAGGGTCCTAAGGTAGCGAAATGCCTTGGCCGTTAAATGCGGTCTTGCATGAATGATGTAACGATACAACAGCTGTCTCTATGATTGACTCAGTGAAATTGGAATAGCTGTGCAGATACAGTTTACCTCTAGTTAGACGAGAAGACCCTATGCAGCTTTACTGTCACTAATTATAGAGTATGATAAACAATTTTCAGATTATAAGGTAATTGACTAGATGACAATGAGAATCCTTATTTTTTTTTCATATGAATGAATTGGTTTAGGATTATGAGATGTTTATAGCTATGGCTATAAAAAAAATCATTTTAGTAAATCAACCTAGTTCAGCTTATTTTTATAATATAAGTACCCTTTGGTAAGGAACTATCGCTAGGGGACAGTTTATGTGGGGCACAGACCCTGTAAAGAGTAAACAGGAGTGTCTAATAATTTAAAATTATTTTGTTTGCGATTTAAGGTAGTTTAACTATTTTTAATCATATAAAATTATTTATATGTACATTAGTTGTGTATATATATTTAAAAAAAGGTAGGATTTTCACTATATAGAAATTAGAGATAATTAAAAACATTATGTACTTAGTGACTAATGTTTTTTAACTATTATTAATATAATAGTTATGTTTAAAATATCTAAAAAGCTCAACGGCTTAATCTTGCCTTACTGTTTGATTATCAACAAATCTTACAGTTGCGTAAGCAGGGCATAGGATCACAAGATGCAACAAGGAAAGATCTTGGATTATTGGAAAAGCTACGCTAGGGATGTTTGTCCTTTAATATTTTATTTTATGTTGTATGCTTACATACAATATTTGTATAACTTTCATGGAACATGTATAAGCATTGCATGCTAATTTTTTATATAATAAAAAAAAGTATAGCGTGCGTTATTTAATAGTGCGTGCCTCTATGAAATAAAGCAAGCACATAAATAGAATAATTAATAAATAAATTGGGTAAATTTCAAAAAATTACTGTGCGCAAGCTATTAGTAAATTTGAAGCGAAATTTATCTTAGCATAAATTATAAGATAAAAACGTTCAACGACTATAAGGTGAGTTATATGCAATAAACAATAATCCTTTTTAACACCCAACATTTTTATTATATATATATTAAAAAAAAATAAAACAAATAATATATAGCTTACATATGAAATCAAATATAATAAATAATAATACAAAAATGCGCGTTAGCGCTACAATTTTTAATAATAATTTAAGAAAAAATTCTAAAACAATACTTTTAAAAAGAAAATTAGGAGATGTGGGAATGACCAAATATTTACCTTCTTTTTCTAAAGAATGAAAAAATACTATATATTCTTTTAATAAAAACACATTAAAAAATATACCGGGTTAATGATTTAAATATTAATAAAATAATAAAAGGTTATTTTAATTTATATTTTAAAGATAATAAATACACAGGATCTAAATTTATATTACTTAAAAGAAGACGAAATCTGTTAAGAAGAATACATGTAAGTAATGCAGAAATTAAACATACTAATAGTAAAGCAATAATTACTTTGTATACTATAAATAGAGAAAAAAATGTATTAAAAAAAAAATACTTAAAAATAAACAAAAAAATAAGTAAAAGATTAATAGCTAAACGTTATTTTTTTATTATATAGAAATAATATACATAAAATTTATAATATATTAAATAAACATAAATATGCAGCTAGCGATCGTATATTTATAAATGATGTAATAAGAAAAAAAGAATTTATAAAATATAAATTACAATATGTAAATAAATTTATAAAATTCAAAAAATCTTTATTTAAAAAAAGTTTGAGGTATTATTCTTAATAAATACGCAAAAAAAACATCTAAGATTATTAAGAAAATATGATTTATTATATTCTCTTAATCAATATAAATTTAATAATTCAATATTTTTACCTGTATTAAGTAATATACTTAATAAAATTATAGGAAAGAATATAGAATATAATATAATTAATTTAAAATCTGTTGCATATAATACAGATCTTTTTACTAATGCTTTAGCATTAAAAATGAGAAAAAAAAGAATAAATTATATTAAAAATATGTTTAGTATTTTAAATAGAGCATATTTACCTAATGTAAATACTATTAAAGAAAGATCTAAAGGTAATGGGTTGCTTGCATCACATAATAATACCAGCGGCTTCGAAGCAGTACATAAAGATTTAAAAATAATCTCTAATATCACACATAATAATCTATCTAATTTATTAGTAGCTCAGGCTGCTCCGCAGTCAGTAGGAATATACCGTATGAATACAGTGGAAAACGCAGCTAGCGCTATCCATAATAAAATCTACGATTCTGTTGGATACAAAAATATGGGAGGTATAAGATTAGAAGTTAAAGGAAGATTAACTAAACGTTATAGAGCGGATAGATCTATATATTCATTAAAATGAAAAGGTGGATTGAAAAATATAGATTCTTCTTTTAAAGGTTTAAGTTCAGTTTTGTTTAGAGGTAATTCTAAATCAAATGTAACTTATTCAATAACTAAATCAAAACGTCGTATTGGAGCTTTTGCAGTAAAAGGTTGAATAGGTGGTAAATAACTAGCTAATTATTATATTGGCTGTATAGTATAGCCATACTAAAAAAAAAAAATATATATAAAATAAAAAATGAAGACATAGTCTGAACCATTTTGAAAAAAATGGAAATAGGGGCATAGCGCTCTTTATGATAACACATAGAACAGGCTAATTTGCGCAAGAGTGTACAAAATGAGTGCGCGGTTTGGCACCTCGATGTCGGCTTAACTTATCCTCATGGATGCAGGAACTATGTAGGGTGCGACTGTTCGTCGATTAAAAAGTTACATGAGCTGGGTTAAATACGTCGTGAGACAGTATGGTTTCTATCTTCTAGGGGGAATTAGAATATAATAAGAACTAACTTTTGTACGAAAGGAACAGGAAGAATTAAACTTGTAAAAGGGTTAAATAATAGTTACTAATCTATGGTTTACCTGTTGTCTATGTGCCCCAAATATTAAATATAAATAATATTATTTATATCTGTATTTTTATACATAGGGATGTTTCTTTCACTAAGATAAATGTATAGCATAGGCACGGCAGGAAAGCTAAGTTGGTTAAAGATAAGTGCTGAAAGCATATAGGCACGAAGCTTATCTTAAGATATTTCTTAAATATGCGTAATAGATTATTACGAAGAGCTATATAAACTCTTTATAGGCTTTATCCGTACGAATCCTGAGATTTTTAAGAATAAAGTACTAATTTCATAAATTACTATTTATAAATATATCATTCAAAAATAAACGCCTGATTAGCATAAAAGTAATGCAATTGTTTTGTAATCAATAGAAGCAAGTGCGATACTTGCATTGGGCTTGCTATTCCTAAAAAGGATTAGTAGTCAAGTGGTAAGACATAGCTCTTTCAATGCTACCATCGCAGGTTCGATCCTGTCTAGTCTATAGCGGGGTTAGTGTAATAGATAACATATTCGGCTCATGCCCGAAAGCTATGGGTGCAAATCCTGTACCCGCGTAGGGCTATAATTTAATAGGTAAAGTGTACTGCATTCATAACAGTAATTATAAGTGTTTCCAGTCACTTTAGCCCCTAAGTCGCTTTTTTCTGGCATGCTTCTGGTGAAATACTGCATGCAGGAATAAATCAACATAATAATCTGTATTAAATTTATTAGAGAATGTAAA
>PPHJ01000005.1:0-181409 GCA_002991585.1 Ilyonectria mors-panacis
AAGATATCTCCTATTAAGGGTAAATATCTATAATAAGTTAAACTTTAAGCTATACTGCTTACTACTATTCTAACTCTTTAGCTTTAAGAGCTAAACTGAAAAAGAAAGTATAATTAGCTTAAAAAGTATCTTATAGAATAATATCTTTAGATAATTACTTTTATAGAAGGTCTACTTAAGGCTTAAACTGCTAAATTCTACTTAGTAAGCTATTAGCTAGATAAGAATATATAGAGGTTAGTTAGATAGAAAGATATTACTGTAATAATTATAACTTAATATTTTATAAAGAATTAAAATCTAGCTATATTAGCCTTAATATCTCTCTATAGTGTTAAAACTCTAAAGCTTATAAGAAAAAAGTATAAGAAAAGAAGTTTTAACTTTTAGAAGTAGGAAGGAGATTAATAAGAAAGAATACTACTTAAAGAGAGAGTTATTATTATAATAATTACTCTACTAAAAGAGATTTCACTAGAAAATACAGAAAGAAGCTAATTAAAAAATCTTAATTATTAGCTATAATTCCTCTTTATTACTTTTAGCCTAATTTTAAGAGATTTTTATAACTATTATAATCTATATTTACTTAAGATAGATACTTAACTCTTTTTTAACTTTTTTTTATTTTTTATTTAGAAATTCTTTCTAGCTGTATATTTCTCTATATAAAAAGAGATATTATTACAGTTAGATATTTTATTTAGTATAGTTAGCTAAAACTGTATTATAAGAGAAGAATTATTCTTTAAGAGATTAAAATTTCTCTAACTATATTTGTAATTCTAATATTACTACTAAAGTGAGAAGAGAAAAAGGAAGAAGAGAAAAGTATTTTATTTAATATCTATAGATATAACTAGCTACCCTCTAACTTAATATAATAAACTGGTTCAGTTACAGCTTACAGCTCTTCTAACTAGCTTAAAGTTATCTTTATAAAACTGGACTCCTCTAGAGTTAAATATCTATTTCAAGATAAATCCAGATAATAAAGGCTATTTAGAGGCTAATAGAAATAGTAAAATAGGATTCCTTATCTCTATCTACATATTTAAATACAAGTTTAAAGGGACTAATATTACTAGCTTTATATAGTTATTTAAAAACCATATTAAAGATAGAGTTTACACTAATAAAAAAAAGAAGATACTATTAACCTATTTTTTCCTATAAAGATATTAGGATAAAGGTAGAAAAGGCCTGTAAATATAATATCTAGGAGGAAGTTAAGATAAAGCTTCTAGAGGACTTTAAAAGGGAGGATAAGAAATAACAGCTCTAACCTTTTAAAAGAATCTTAAAGATAAACTCTCTATTTATAAGAAAGACAACTAATCTTAAGATATTTAACTAGCTTAAGATCTATTAAGAGCTGTATAAGACTCTTTATAATAAAGGGAAATTTAAGAAAGGTAATTTCTATACTATCTTCTACACTCTTCCCTAAAAGGTTATTATTTAGATATACAGATAGAAGAATATCTCAGTCTAAAAGCTACAAGTAAAGATCTATAACAATATAGTTAATCTTATAATATTCTTATTTAAATAGAATCAGTCTTTTAAGAATCTAATTAAAAAGCTTTAAGAGAGAGAATTTATATTAAATAAAAAGCCCTTAGAAAAGAATATAGAATATTTATTTTAGCTGCTAAGTTAACTAAAGACTAACTAAACTATTAATTCCTTATTAAGTTAGTCTAAGGGCTGAGTATTAATACTGCTTAATACTAAGAGAATATAGAGGCTAGATTAGTTACTATAGTTTAAAGTGCTATAAATAAGTAGAAGTTCTTTAACTAGCCTTATTATAATTACAATCTAGCTTCTAGAGGATCTTATAGAAATAACTAGAACTTTATTATTAATACTAGCTATAGTTAGAAGCAGATTAAATACTTTTACTGCTATATTTCTAATTATTTTCCTAATTAATACTATAAGCTGCAGAAAGATTAAAATGCTAGCTATTATAACTTTAACTTAAAAGCTAGTATAGCCTAAATAGGTTAAAAAAAAGCTAATATCCCTTTAAAGCTAGTTTAGAAAATAGAGCTTCTTAGCGGTATTAAGAAGCTAGTTATTATATAGATTAGGAAATTCCTAAAGTCTCTAGCTGCTAGTTTCTTAGATAGTCTAATATCTAGCTCTACAGTCTAAAACTAATCTTCTAACTAAAAGAAATAAAATCTAGTAATAAACTTTATAAAAAGAAACCAGAACCTACTATTTAAGGACCTAATTATCAGTAAGATTAGTAGTAAAACTAGAAAGCCTACTAATAGTTAGAAGGATAAGCCTATTACTAATATTATTCTAATTAATAATAATAGTGTTAGTAAGCCTTCTGTAATTCTGAATAATAATATTATCTTTAATACTGCTATTAATAAGAGGGCTAGAGTTAAAGAGCTATCTGAAGAAGCTAAAAGAGATTATCTAATTCCTTCTGTAGTTATACTAAGAATCCTTCAGCTAATAAAGCTAGAGGACTAAAAGCTAGTAGAAGCTATTAATAAGGATACCTCTAATAGTAATATCTATCTAACTACTTTAATTAAAAATAAAGCCTCTTTAAGATAAAAGGTTCTAAATATAAAGATTTCTATTTTAATCCTTTAGATAATTTAGTATAACTTGGAATTTAGCTGCTTAATAGTAAAAAAAATAATTAATATAGCTAATAGTATTATTAATACTATCTAGCTAGATCCTACTTCTTTCTATAAAAAAAGCTATAAGAGGAAGTTAAAATAAACTTTCTTAAGAGATAAAAAGAGCTAGAGCTTATAATATAAAACAGTCTATTATTCTTTAAGACCTACTTTAATAATTTAACTTAGTAACATAGAGTTCTTATAGTTGTAATTAGTTAAGAAAAACTCTTTCTATCTACCTAAAATAATACTATTCTTACTCTAGAAGACTATATTATAGTAAATAATAAAACTATAAAGAAGGTCTTCTATAGAAAGAAATTAAAAAGGTCTAACTAAAAAGTATTTAATAAGATAATAATAAAAGCTTTTATAAATCTTATTTAGAATATAGACTTACAGCTATAGTTAATATATTAAAATCTCCTAAGGCTTTAAATAAGACTTAAGTATTCTAATAGTTATATCTAAAAAGCTATTCTAAATATAGATACTAAAAGCAATATTATCTCAGACTATATTATTAAGACTAATAGGCTTCTATTTATATCTAGTTCAGCTAAAATTATATTCTTCTTAAAAAACTTAGTTCTAATAGCTAGAATTATTATTACTAATATCTATATAGGTAATATCTTTATTAAATAGAAGATATATATAGCCTCTATATTAACAGTTTCTATTCTTTTTATCCTAAAGATACTCTTTATTTAAAGTATAAAAGTTATCTTTAACTATAGTACTATTCCTAAGGAGATATTAATAAGCTGTAAGCTAGAGACTATTAATTTAATATCTTCTATTGCAGGTGGAATATAAAGAGTTAATTTAGTTGCTAATAAAGTAATACTAGGGGGGTTATTATAAGTATATTAAAACCCTTTAAACTGGCTATTAAGGATATCTACAGTTTAAGAAAGAATAATATTAAGTATCTTATTAGATATATTAATAGAAAGATAGTACAGAAAGTCTATAAGATTATTCTTAAAGACTAAATAAAAGAAAATAATTTAATACAGTCTAAAGTTAAGAAAATATACACTTAGAATAGCAGCTATAAGAATATAACAGTCTAAATTAACATAATATACAAAAAAAAGACAGATAAAATCTAACCTAAGGATAATATTCCTTCTGATAGATTTATATCTAAAGGAGACTTATACTAGTAAGACAAAAGATAAAATAAAGTTAAAAGGGACTTAGAAAAAAACTCCCCCTTCTCTAACTATATTACTTTTAAATTCTTAAAGATTAAAAAGGAATTAAGGCTTTTTAATAAGAGATTAAAAGCTCTAATAGAACAGACTGAGAATACTCTTAATAATACTAAAAGAGAAATCTTCTATTAAATTATCTTCAATTAGAAAAAAGCTTTAGCCTGAACTTTTAAAGAAAAAAGAGAACTTAACCCTAGGATTACTCTCCTACAGATTATTAAAGTTATATTCTATTTAGTTTAGTAGTATAGTAATATAGTTATTTCTTATAGAATTAAGCCTAAAGTTATTAAGCTACTAAAGAAAAAACTAAAGAATAAAATTATTAAAGAAAGTTATACTTTCTATAGAAACTACTAGATGCTTATAGCTAAAGAAAATAGAGGCTTATACTTTATTAACTCAGCTAAAAAGTATAATACTTATACTATTAGAAATAGTATAATTCCTCTAGAATATAGAAGACTTCTCTACTGAATTTAAAATATATCTTATTTTTTTAATTTTTAATTTTTTTTCTGGATATAATTAGATCTCTCTAGATATAAAAAGTAGAGACTTAATAACCTTCTAGATATCTATCAGTCTATTCAGACTGTATACTCTCTCTTAAGAGGCTATAAACTTAATAGTTCAGTTTACTAGAATTATAATAAGAATTCTTTTCAACTTAATACTAAATAAAGCTAGAGCTTTTCTGAATAATATTAATATTAAAAGCTCTTTAGAGGACTATAATAGAGAGAAGTCTCTTTTTAATATTAGAAGATATATTCTGAAATATCTTATAAACCTTAATATTATTCTAATTAATATAGAGCTTTCTGGCTATTTAATTACTATAAAAAAGTTATTTTTCTGCTAAAAGGCTATTTCTTTAGTAGGATATCTTTACAGTACTTATAGTTATAAGCTCTTAGAGGATAAAGTCCTAAAGATTATTAAATAGAAAGCCTATAAAAACCTAACTAAAATAAGAGTCTTCCTAGAAATTACAGAATACTATAGAATCTAGATTAAAAAGTATATTTAGATTGCTAAGCCCCTTATTAAGCTACTAAAGAAAAATACCTTCCAGAAATAGAATAGAGCCTAAAAGAAAGTAATAAAGGTATTAAAGGAAAAGGTTATTACTGCCCCTATTTTTATCTCTCTTAACCTATCTAAAGGAGCTAGAGAAGTTATCTTAATAATTAATACTAGTATCCTAAGCTAGAAAGCTATTCTAATATAGATAATAAAGAGTAAATATTACTCTATAAGATTTAAATTAGATATCTAAATAGATACTAAGAAAAAGTATAATATAATAAAACTAAAGTATAAGAGAGCTCTTTATACAGTTAGATATATAAGAATATAGATCTATAGATATCTTTTTATCTTAAAAACTAACTTTAGGGTTCTAGTTAATTAACTTAATAATAAAGCAGATAATATATTAGAATTAATAGTTATTTACTAGATTAACTACCTCTTACTTTTTAACTTTACTATTAGATATATTCTAGAAAAGAAAAATATAGTTACTAATAGTTTTTTAAGAAAGAGAGAGAGTTCTTTTAATCTTCTAGACTGAAAAGCTAAAGGGCAAATATTAAAAATAAGATAGATATCTATCTTAACCTTATTCTTTTTAGCCCTAAGGATAAAAGCCTAAAAGAGAACTATAAGAATAAATAGCTAGTTTTAAGGAACTACTTAACTACCCTAAAGCAGCTAAAGAAACTCTCTACTAGAGACTTTAGGCAATTAAGAAAAAAGGCAATATAATTCTATATCTACAGTAGTTAGATCTAGAGATAAAATCTAAGACTGAGAGATAACCTAGTACTTATTATTAATAATAAGAAGCTTTAGAAGTATCTTATTATATCTTCTCACTACAATAGAAGTTATAAAGGCTGAGAAGTAACTATCTAAATTATTTCCTATTACTATTTCTAGTAAGGCTTTAGATATATAGTAGAGTTAGTTATCTAAATATACTTAATTTGCCAGATTTATATAGCCTAGAGGCCTATAGAGATCGCTAAGCCTACAGCCCTTTAGTATTCTATAATAAAGATCTATATTGATAGGCAGTATCTTTCTAATAATAATAGAATAAAGTTCCTACTAAAAGCTAGATATAATATAACAGAATAAATTAAAGCTATACCTTATAAGGCTCTAACTGCTATAAATATCAGAAAGTTTATTAGAAGGATTATCTATTGCTATAGTATGCCTTTAAAGATTATTACTAATAATAGAAGTAAGCTAGCAAAAGGGATTTCTAATAAGCTAGATAACTTAAGTATTATAATAGCTAAGATTTCCGCCTATAATTCCAAGTTAAATAGGTTAATTAAAGTTGGTTATATATCTATAGTTAACTATTTTAAAAAGCTTAGAAGATTAGGAAAGTAGGTAGGTTTATTAGACTAAGCTCTACTTACAGATATATCTACTATCTAAGGATTCTATAGTTACTTATCTTTCTAGCTTCTTTACAGATAGAAACTTATTCTTTCTATAGAAGTTAAAGTTCTAACCTAAAGACTTATTAACTGGGATAAAGTCTATAGTAGAAAAGATATTATTTTAACTTAAATTTGGATTCTGAAAAAACAGAAAGAAAATCTAAAAGCTATTAAAGTAAAGATTAAGAAATATCAGAAAAATCTAGTAAGGAAGATAACTATATCTAATATTTTTAAGCTGAGAAAAATACTATTATCTAAGGGAGATTTTATTCTTCTTTATAATATTAAAAACTACTATAACCTTTTCTTTACAGCTAAGCTTAAGTCTAAATAGTAAGAACTCTATAAAATCTATAAGATTCTAAAAGAGACTAAAACTTATATTCTTAAGACTCTAAATAGTATAGAAATAAAGAGAACCTACTATAGAAATTAACTTAAGATCTTTATAAAAAATAATTAAAAGTAGTAGGCTAGCCCTAAAGATACTAAGGTTTAGGGACTACCTACTAACAATAAGAATAAAGAATCTAATAAAAAATTATCTTATAATAAGATATATTAACTTAATAAGGCAGAAGATTTATTAGATAATATCAGTATAGAGTCTATTATTTATCTATAGAAAGAACCTAAAGGGGATTTTTAGGTTTATATTCTAAAGATAAATAAAAAGGCTAAAAATCAGTATAAAGCAGTTTAGAATATCTTATTAGATATTTAGATATATAGTATTAGCTAGAGATAGTAGTGTTACTATATAGAGAGGCAGATAGAAAAGGCAAGATATAGAGTTACTAAAGAGACTTAAATATAAAGAGTCTTAATAGCTAAAACCTAATAAAATAACTGCCTAAAGGGGTTTTATTACTATAAATAATACCTTATATTAAAGAGAAATAGTATAAAGGAAACCTATCTAAAAGAGATAAAAGTAGTGCTAATTAAGTAGTAATATTATTCTCTAGATATTTACTATTAACTACTTATTCTATAAGAATAGAAAAAGGGACTGTTTTTTCTCTTTTAATAGAGGAAAGAAACCTATTAAAACTAACTAAAAAGCCTAATATTTATTGCAAAAAGCCTATATAGAGACCTAAAAAGCCTAATAATAAATCTTAAGGTTAGATATACTACTAGTCTTAAAGGAATATTTACTAATAATCTAAAGGTAAAAATAAAAATTAAAAATATTAGAAGTATAAAAAGTTAATATATTTGGGATTATAGCTTAACTACTAAAAGGAAATTTCTAAAAGTCTTTCTAACAGCTAGAAGCTATATACCTATAGAGGTATTTTCAGTTACAATCAGCCTAATTATACTAAAGGCAATTAGTATATACCCTATTTATATATCCTAAAGCTGAAATATAGATATAGAAAGAAGTTAGAATATACTTATTAAAGTAGGTAGTTATTAAGAGATAACTGTAGATATAATAACAGTATATAACTAGATTAATAACCCTAATAAAGGCAATAATAAGAGCCTTAATAAAATATAGGTAGAAGGAAAGATTTATAAGAAAGTACCCTTTAGGATAAGTTTAATCTGCAGGAATAAAAACTTATTAAAGAGTATAAGATACTAAAAGCTCTATTCCTACTGTAATAGTAAAAATTTTAAAAAGAAAGCTACTTAAGAAACTAGATAAAAAAGGCCTTTTTAAAGCTACTAATAGAAAATTAGATATCTAACTTAATATATAAAAGACAGCCCAGTTAATTAAAAGCTTAAAAA
Source organism: Ilyonectria mors-panacis (assembly GCA_002991585.1). NCBI lineage: Eukaryota > Fungi > Ascomycota > Sordariomycetes > Hypocreales > Nectriaceae > Ilyonectria > Ilyonectria mors-panacis. Next base: position 8,098 of record PPHJ01000005.1, read on the forward strand.
CTATAAATCCAAACTCAAAATATCTTTAGGATCTAGAAAAGTATTTTATTAAATAACTTAAACTGATAGAAGGAAGTTAAGAGACTTTATAAGAGCTAAAGTTAAGTTAAGCTTTAATATTAGAAAGAGATAAAAAAGAATACTATTTCTGCCCTTCTAATAAGTACTAGTTTGTTATAAGAACTTATCTACTTTAATACTATAAGTTACAAAATATTATATATTAAGAAGCTTTCTTTAAGAGAGGCCAAAAAGAATAATTAGCTTATCTTAAAGGGATATTATTATAGAGGCTATCTTAATATTATAATAACAGAAAGAAGAAAGATTTAAGGTAAGATAATATAAAAAGCCTAATATTGGTAATATTAAAAAAGAGAGAGACTTTAAGATTAAGGAGATTTTACCTTAGGGCTAAGTTGGTAAGAGCTTTATTATACAGTATAGAAATTACAATAAGTAGGTATCTCTATTTTCTATAACTTATAAAGAAAAAATAATAAGAAGGTCTAGAAAATAAAGATAGCTATTTTTATAATTTACTATTATAAAAAAAATTAAGCCCTACAGTATAAAGAACCCTTAAAGGCTTAGTCTCTTAAAAATACTAATATCCTTACACTCTTTATACTCTCTAGTAACTGTAAAAATTAATTTAGTTACTTATACTTCTACCTTTTAATTTCTTTTCTATTCTGTCTAAATTACCCCTACTATCTAATTAGATTCTTCTTTTTATATTAACTCACTTTTAAGCTTATTACTGTAGTATTAAGTTCAGTTTAAAATAGCTACTACTAATAAAGCTATAAGAAAAAGAGTTAATTCTACTAGAGTTCTTAATCTCTAACACTCTATAAAGAGACTATTAGAGGTAAAAAAGAAGTTAGAAGCTTTCTTAACTAAGGTAAGTACCTTATATATATATTGCTAATTAATTATATTAGCCTGCAGCTAACTCTTAATTCAGCCTGATAGAATTAGTTTTATTAGGATAAAAAAAAACTAAATACTCTATTTTAAGAGATAAAGATTTAATTAAAGCTTAAGCTAAAAATATTAAGCTGTACTCTAACTATAGTAAATCTAACTTTAAAATATAGAAAGGTTACTATAGCAATCTTTAGAGCTTATAATATAAGCTTTAGTATTAGAATCTATCTACTAACTTTAGCCTTATTACTTTTCTTTAAGTTGTAACTTATAACCTTAAAGACCTTATTACTGTTACGCCTTACAGCCTAAATATTAAGACCTATAATATTTAAGCTAATAAATAGAGTAAAGAAACCTTTTCTTCTAAAGTTCTAAAGAAAGGCATTTTAGTAATAAAGAACTACCTTACTATAAGCTTCTAACTTCTTTAAGAGACTGTATTTAACTATTACTACCTTATTAGTATTATTAATTTTGCTAATTAGTGCTATTAGCTTAGCTATATTTAGAATCCTAAAGTAAAATAGCTTTTTCTTTTTAATACTAAAAATAATAAAAAGATAGAGTAATTTAGAGCTACTAAAGTTACTTAGAGAGAGATTATAGCTATTAATAGTCTCTCTTTTAATTTTACTGTCTTTAGTATGCCTATTTCTACTCAGTCTAATAGTTAGAAGTATAGCTTTCTTATAGTCTTTCTTATAACCTTATCTATTTACAGTATAGTTAGCCTGGGTAAATAATAGATATAGGGGACAATCCTAAGGAAGAGATTTTTCTTTAACAATCTTAATAACCAGCCTACTAGAGTTCTTTTCGACCTATAATTCTGGAATTAGAAGCTTAATGCTATTATACTAAAGCTTTCTCTATAGCTAAAAAAGAAGAAAAAGGGAAAAGAGAAGGCTGCTAAGAAAGAGACTATAAACCTAAATCTAGAGTGTATTGTAACAGGCAGTTAGGAACGCTTGGGCTAGCTGGTTACTAGCAGGGATATCTCTAGGGTGGTCTGAGTTAGGTTAAAAGGGAAGGAAGGAATCTATTTAGAGGGAACAGAATCGGATTTTTAATTCTTCAGAAATTCCAACAGGAAGTTAGAGAGTCCGTAAGGGCTCGAGGCAGCTGGGGATTTTCATTAATTTATTGTCTTTATTTTTGAGAGATTTATTTAAACCTTCTAGCTGTCACTACGTTTCCTATCTAACTTCTGTCTTTAACCTCCCTTAGATATCGGACCGCTGCAGGTCTAATTGATATCTTGCCAGCGAACTCTCCTACAACCGACCCAATATTCTATCTCATAAGATGCTTCCCTATCAGGAGACATAAGCCTCAGATTGCTCTGACCTTAAATACATAATCTGGTGTAGCTTTAGGCTAACCGGCTAAGATGCCTATATGATGACTCTCTGTGTATTTCCCCTAAAGCAAGTTAATAAGTTGGGTGTTGTTTCTGTTCCTTCCTGCTGCTAAATTGGAGGTTATAGTGGGGCGGCAAATTAATTAATCTTACTTATTGGAGTGATTAATTGATATACTTCTATGCTATAAGCCGCCGGACTTAAAAAGAGTAAGAGGGAAAGAAAAAAAAAGATAGAGGAATTAAGACCTCCTTGAGTTTCCTATGAGCTGAGGGAGCTTAGGAAAGCCCTAATTAATCCAGTTGAGGAGTAAGGATTCCTATCTAAGATATCTTCTGTTAGGGGTGATGTCTGCAATAGGCTAAACTTTAAGCTATACTGCTTACTACTATTCTAACTCTTCAGTTTTAAGGGCTAAACTGAAAAAGAAAGTATAATTAGCTTAGAAAGTATCTTATAGAATGATATCTTTAGATAATTACTTTTGTAGGAGGTCTATTTAAGGCTTAGACTGCTAATTCTGCTCGGTAAGCTATTAGCTAGATAAGAATATATAGGGGTTAGTTAGATAGAAAGATATTACTGTAATAATTATAACTTAGTATCTTATAAAGAATTAAGGTCTAGCTATATTAGCCTTAATATCTATCTGTAGTATTAGAATTCTAAGGCTTATAGGAAAAGATATAAGAAAAGGAGTTTTAACTCTAAAAGTAAAGAGGGGATAAAGAAGGAGAGAGAATAACACCACTTAGAAAGAGAGTTATTATTATAACAATTACCCTACTGAGAGAGATTTCACTAGAAAGTACAGAAGGAAGCTAATTAAAGACCTTAATTATCAGCTATAATTCTCCTCTGTTACTTCTAGCCTATTTTTAAGAGATTTTTATGACTATTATAACCTATATCTACTTGAAATAGACATTTAACTCTTTTTTAATTTTCTTTTATTTTTTATTTATAAATTCTTTCTAGCTATATATTTCTCTATGTAAAAGAAATACTATTATAGTTAGATATTTATTTCAGTATAGTTAGCTGAGGCTGTGTTATAAGAGAAAAATTATTTTCTAAGAGACTAAGAATTCTCTGACTACACTTGTAATTTTAATACTACTACTAAGGCAAAAAGAAGAAGAAAGAAAAGGAAAGTATCTTATTTAATATCTGTAGATATAACTAACTACCCCTCAACTTAATATAACAAACTGGTCTAGTTACAGCTTATAGCCCTCCTGATTAGTCCGGAGTTATCTTTATAAGACTGAACTCCTCTAGAGTTAAGTATCCATTCTAAGATAAATCCAGATGATAAAGGCCACTTAGGGACTAATAGGGATGGGGAAATAGAATTCCTTATCTCTATCTATATATTTAAATACAAGTTTAAAGAGACTAATATTACTAGCTTTATGCAGTTATTTAAAAACTATATTAAAAGTAGGGTTTATACCGATAAGAAAAAAAAGATACTATTAACCTATTTTTCCTATAAGAACGTCAGGATAAAGATAGAAAAAGCCTATAAATACAATATCTAGAAGGAAGTTAAGATAAAGCTTCTAGAGGACTTTAAAAGGGAGAATAAGAAATAACAGCTTTAACCTCTTAAAAAGATTCTGAAGATAAACTCCCTATCTATAAGAAAGGCAATTAATCTTAAGATACTTAACTGGCTTAAGATTTATTAAGAGCTATATAAGGCTCTCTATAATAAAGGGAAATTTAAGAAAGATAATTTCTATGCTATCTTCTACACTCTTCCTCAGAAGGTTATTATTTAGGTGTACAGATAGAAGAATATCTCAGTCTAGAAGCTACAAGTAAAGACCTATAACAATATAGTTAATCTTATAATATTCTTACTTAAATAGAATCAGTCTTTTAAGGACCTAATTAAGGAGCTTTAGGAGAGAGAATTTATATTAGATAAAAGGCCCTTAGAGAAGGATATAGAATGTTTATTTTAGCTGCTAAGTTAACTAAAGACCGACCAGACTATTAATTCCCTTATTAAGCTGGTCTAAAGGCTGAATATTAATACTGCTTAATACTAAAAGGATATAGAGGCTAGATTGGTTGCTATAGTCTAAAGTGCTATAGATAAATAGAAGTTTTTTAACTAGCTTTATTACAATTACAACCCAGCTTTTAGAGGACTTTATAGGGACAACTAGAACTTTATTATTAATACTAACTATAGTTAGAGGTAGATTAAATACTTTTACTACTGTGTTTTTAGTTATTTTCCCAATTAATACTATAAGCTGCAGAAAGATTAGAATACTAGCTATTATAACTTTAACTTAGAAGCTAGTATAGCCTGAGTAAGTTAAAGGAAAGCTAATATCCCTTTAAAGCTAGTCTAAAAGATAGGGCTTCTTAGCAGTATTAAGAAGCTGGTTATTATATAGATTAGGAAATTCCTAAAGTCTCCAGCTATTAGTTTCTTAGATAGTCTAATATCCAGCTCTATAGTCTGAAATTAGTCTCCCAACTAAAAGGAATAAAACCTAGTAATAAACTTTATAAAGAGGAATTAGAACCTGCTATTTAAGGACCTAATTGTCAGTAAGATTAATAGCAGGACTGGAAAGCCTACTAACAGTCAGAAGGATAAGCCTATTGCTAATATTATCCTAATTAACAATAAGAGTATTAGTAAGCCTTCTGTAATTCTGAATAATAATATTACCTTTAATACTACTATTAGTAAGAGGGCTAGAGTTAAGAAGCTGCCTAAAGAAGCCAAAAGAGATTATCTAATTCCTTCTGTAGTTATACTAAGGATCCTTCAGCTAATAAAGCTAGAGGACTGAAAGCTAGTAGAAGCTATTAATAAGGATACCTTAAATAGTAATATCTATCTAACTACTTTAATTAAGAATAGAACCTTCCTAAGATAAAAGGTTCTAAATATAAAGATCCCTATTTTAATTCCTTAGATAATTCAGTATAACTTAGAATTTAACTGCTTAATAGCTAAGAAATTAACTAATATAGCTGACAGCATTACTAATACTATCTAGCTAGACCTAGCTTCTTTCTATAAGAAAAGGCTGCCTGAGGAGGTTAGAATAAACCTTATTAAGGGACGGAAGGAGCTGGATTTTGCGGTACGGAATATTCTGCTTTTTGCTAAGATCTATTTTAACAATTTGGCCCAGTAATATAGAGTTCTTATAGTTACAATTAGCTGAGAAAAACCGCCTAAGCCTACCTAGGTTAACTCTATTCTTACTCTAGGCGACTATATTATAGTAAATAATAAAGTTATAAAGAAGGTCTCCTATAGAAAGGGGTTAGATTGGTCTAACTGAAAAGTACTTAATAAGATAATAATAAGAGCCTTTATAAGTTTCATTTAGAGTATAGACCTAAGACTGTAGTTAATATATTAAGATCTCTCTAGGCTTTAGATAAGGCTTAAGTATCTGGATAGTTATACCTAGGAAGCTATTCTGGATATAGACGCTAAGGGTAATATTATCTCTGACTATATCGTTAAGACCAGCAAGCTCCCTTTTAAATCTAGCTCTACTAAAACTACATCCTTTTCGAAAGATTCTATTTCTATAGCTGGAGTTATTAATACTAAGGTCTATTTAGGTAATATCTTTATCGAATAAAGAATATATATAGCCCCTATTTTATCTATTTTTATTCCCTTCATCCTAAAGATGCCCTTTTTCTAAAGTATAAAGGTTACCTTTAACTATAGTACTATCCCTAGGGAGATATTAATAAGCTGCAAGCTAGGGACTATTAACCTAATATCTTTTATTGCAGGCAGAATATAAAGAGTTAACCCAGTTATTAATAAAGCAGTACTAAGAGGGTTATTATAAGCGTACTGAAACTCTTTAAACTAGCTATTAATAATATCTACAGTTTAGAGGAGGATGATATTAAGTATCTTATTAGATATATTGACAGAAAGATAGTACAGAAAGTCTATAAGATTATTCTTAAAGACTGAATAAAAGAAAACAATTTAATATAGTCTAAAGTTAAGAAAATATATATTTAGAATGGCGGCTAAAAGGACATAAAGGTCTGGGTTAATATAATATATACAAAAGAAAGGCAGATAAGATCTAACCTAGGGATAATATTCCCTCTAATAGATCTATACTTAAGGGAGATTTATACTGGCGAGATAAGAGATAGAATAAGGTTAAAGGGGACCTAAAAAAGGACTTCTCTTTCTCTGACTATATTACTTCTAAATTCTTAAAGATTAAAAAGGAATTAAGGCTTTTTAGTAAGAGATTAAAAGCTCTAATAGGGCAGACTGATAATACTCTTAATAATACTGAAAGGGAAATCTTCTGTTAAATTATCTTTAATCAGAAAGAAGCCTTAATCTGGATCTTTAAGGAAAAAGGGGAACTTAACTTTAGAATTACTTCTCTATAGGTTATTAAAGTTACGCCCTATTCAGCTTAACAGTATAGTAATATAGTTATTTCTTATGGAATTAAGCTTAAGGTTATTAAGCTACTAAAGGAAAGACTGAAGAATAAGATTATTAAAGAAAGTTATACTTTCTATAGAAACTACTAGATGTTTGTAGCTAAGAAGGATAGAGGTCTATACTTTATTAATTTAGCTAAAAAGTATAATACTTATACTATTAGAGATAGTATAATTCCTCTAGGAATAGAAGACTTTTCTATTAAATTTGGAATGTATTTTATCCTTTTAGTTTTTAACTTCTTTTTTAGATATAATTAGATCTTTCTAAATGTAAAAAGCTAGGACTTAATAACCTTCTAGATATTAATCAGTCTATTTAGGCTATATACCCTCCCTTAAGAGGCTACAAACTTAGTAGCTTAATTTACTAGAATTATAATAAGAATTCTTTTTAACTTAATACTAAATAAAACTAGGGCTTTTCTGGACGATATTAGTATTAAGAGCCCTCTAGAGGACTATAATAGGGAGGAGTCTCTTTCTGGTGTTAGAAGATATATTCTGGAATATCTTATAAACCTTAATATTATTCTGGTTAATATAGAGCTTTCTAGCTATTTAATTACTGTAAAAAAGTTATTTTTCTGCTAAAAGGCTACTCTTCTAGTAGGATATCTTTACAGTACTTATAGTTATAAGCCCTTAGAGGATAAGGTTCTAAAGATTATTAAATAGAAAGCCTATAAAAACCTGACTGAAGTAAGGGTCTTTCTGGGTATTACAGAATACTATAGGATCTAAATTAAAGGATATATTTAAATTGCTAAGCCCCTTACTAAGCTATTAAAGAAGGATACCTCCTAGAAATAAAGAGGAGCCTAGAAAGAAGCAATAAGGGTATTAAAGGAAAAGGTTATTATAGCCTCTATCCTAGTATCCCTCGACCTATCCAAAGAAGCTAGAGAAGTTATTTTGATAATTAATATTAGTATCTTAAGCTGGGGAGCTATTCTGATGCAGGAGATAGAAGGTAAATACCACCCTATAAGATTTAAATTGAACTTCTGGATGGATACTAAGAAAAAAGTATAATATAATGAAGCTAGAGTGTAAGGGAGCTCTTTATGCAATTAGATACATAAGGATGCAGATCTATAGATATCCCTTTATTTTGAAAACTGACTTTAGGGTCTTTATTAATTAACTTAATAATAGGGCGGATAATATACTAGAATTAATAGTTATTTACTGGATTAGCTACCTCTTACTCTTTGACTTTACTATTAGATATATCCCAGAAAAGAAGAATATAGTTATTAATAGTCTTTTAAGAAAGGGGGAAGGTCCTTCTAACCTTTTAGACTGAGAAGCTAAAGGAGATATAGAGGATGAAATTAATATCTAACTTAACCTTGTTCTTTTTGGCCCTAAGGATAAGAGTCTGAAAGAGAACTATAAGGGTGAATAGCTAGTCTTAGGGAACTATTTAACTACCCTAAAGTAGCTAAAGGGACTTTCTGCTAGAGACTTTAGGCAATTGAGGAGAAAGGTAATATAATTCTATATCTATAGTAGTTAGATCTAAAGATAAGATTTAAGACTGAAAGATAATCTAATGCTTATTATTAATAATAAGAAGCTTTAGAAGTATCTTATTATATCTTCTTACTATAATAGAGGTTATAAAGGCTGAGAAGTAACTGTTTAAATTATTTCCTATTGCTATTTCTAGTGAGGTATTAGATACTTAATAGAGTTAGTTATCTGAATATACCCAATTTACCAGATTTATACAGCCTAAAGGCCTGTAGAAATTGCTAAACTTATAGCTTTTTGGTATTCTATAATAAAGATCTATATTAACAGATAGTACCTTTCTAATAACAATAGGATAAAGTTCCTACTGGAAGCTAGATATAATATAATAGAATGGATTAAAGCTATACCTTATAAGGCTCTAACTGCTGTAAATATTAGAAAGTTTATTAGGAGGATTATTTATTGCTATAGTATACTTTTAAAGATTATTACTAATAATAGAAGTAAGCTGGTAAAAGGGATCCCTAATAAGCTATATAATTTAGGTATTATAATAGCTAAGATTTCCGCCTATAATTCTAAGTTAAATAAGTTAATTAAAGTTAGTTATATATCTATAGTTAACTATTTTAAGAAGCTTAGAAGACTAGAGAAGTAGGTAGGTTTGCTGGACTAAGTTCTACTTGCAGATAGATTTACTATCTGAGGATCCTATAGTTACTTACCTTTCTGGCTTCTCTACAGATAGAAATCTATTCTTTCTATAGAAGTTAAAATCCCAACCTAGAGACTTATTAACTGGGATGAAGTTTATAGTAGAGAAGATATTATTTTAGCTTAAATTTGGATTCTAAAAAGATAGAAAGAGGATTTAGAAGCTGCTAGAGTGAAGGTTAAGAAATATCGAGAGAATCTAGCAAGAAAGATAACTATATTTAATACTTTCAAGCTAAGGAAAATACTATTATTTAAAGGAGATCTTATCTTTCTCTACAATGTTAAAAACCACTATAACCTTTCCTCTACAGCCAAACTTAAGCCTAGATGGCAAGAACCCTATAAGATCTATAAGATTCTAAGAGAGACTAAAACCTATATTCTTAAGACTCTAGATAGTATAGAAATAAAGAGAATCTACTATAGGAATTAGCTTAAGGCCTTTATAAAGAATAATTAAGAGTAATAGGCCAGCCCTAAGGATACTAAGGTTTAAGGACTACCTACTAATAATAAGGGTGAAGAATCTAATAAAGAATTATCTTATAATAAGATATATTAACCCAGTAAGGCAGAAGATTTATTAGATAGCTCTAGTACTATATCTGTTTTTTATTTATAGAGAGAACCTAAAGGGGACTTTTAGGTTTGTATCCTAAAGATAAGTAAGGAGGCTAAGAATCAGTATAAGGCAGTCTAAAATATCTTATTAGGTGTTTAGGGATATAGTGTCAGCTGGAGACAGTAGTATTGCTGTATGGGGAGGCGGATAGAGAAGGTAAGATATAGAGTTACTAGAGAGACTTAAATATAAAGAGTCTTAACAGCTAAGACCTAATAAAATAACTGCCTAGAGGGGTTCTGTTGCTATAAATAACACCTTATGTTAAAGAGGAATAGTATAGAGGAAACCTATTTAGAAGAGATAAGGGTGGTGCTAACTAAAGTGGTAATATTATTTTTAGGCATTTACTATTAACTACCTATTCTATAAGAATAGAAGAAGGGACTATTCTTTTTCCTTTAATAGGAAAAAGAAATCCATTAAGACTAACTAAAAAGCCCAGTACCTATTGCAAAGAGCCTAAGTAGAGACCTAAGAAGCCTGACGATAAATCTTAAGGTCGGATGCACTGCCAGCCTTAGAGGGATATTTGCTAATAATCTAAGGGTAAGAATAAGGGTTAAAAACATCAGAAGTATAAGAGGTTAATATATTCGGGATTGTAGCTTGACTATTAAGAGGGAATTTATAAGGATCTTTCTGGCGACTTAAAGCTATATACCCACTCAGATACTTCTAGTTGCAGTCAGCCCGGTTATACTAGAGGCAATTAGTATATATTCTATTTAGATATCTTAGAGCTGAAATATAAGTATAGAAAGGGGTCAGAATGTGCTTATTGAAGTGGGTAGTTATTAAGAGATAACTGCAGATACAATAGCAATATATAACCGGATTGATTACCCTAATAAAGGCGATAATAAGAGCCTTAATAAGATATAGGTAGAAGGGAAGGTTTGTAAGGAAGTACCCTTTAGAATAAGCTCAGTCTGCTAGAATAAAGACCTGCTGAAGGGTATAGGATGCTAGAAGCCCTATTTCTGCTGTGATAGTTAAGTCTTAAAAAGGAAGCTACTTGAGGAACCAGATAAGGAAGGCCTCTTTAGAGCTGCTAATAGGGAATTAGATATCTAACTTGACGTATAAAGAACGGCCCAGTTAATTAAGAGCTTGAAAACTGTAAATTTAAACTTAGAATATCTTTAGGACTTAGAAAAGTATCTTATTAGATAATCTAAACTGACAGAAGGAAGTTAAAGGACCTTATAAGAGCTAGAGTTAAATTAAGTTTTAACATCAAAAAGGGATAAAGAAGAATACTATCTCTGCCTTTTTAATAGGTGTCAGTCTGTTGTAAGAACTTATCTTTCTTAATACTGTAAGTTATAAGATGTTATATATTAGGGAGCTTACTTTAAGAGAGACTGAAAAGAATAATCAGCTTATTTTAAAGAGATGCTATTATAGAGGCTATTCTAATATTGTAATAATAGAAAAAGAAGGGAAGTCTAAGGTAGGATAATACTAAAGTTCTGATAATTAGTAATATAGAAGAGAAAAAGGCTTTAAGCTTAAGAGACTCTACTTTAGGGCTAAGCCGGTAGGGCTTTATTATAAAGTATAGAAATTACAAGAAGTAGGTATCTTTATTTACTATAACTTATAAAGGAAAATCAGTAAGAAGGTTTAGAAAATAATAACTGCTATTTTTATAATTTACCGTCACAAAGAGAACTAAGTCCTACAGTATAAAGACCCTTAAACACTTAGTCTCTCGAAAATACCAATATATACACACTCTTTTTATGCTCTAGCTGCTATAGAAATTAATACTATAACTTATACCTCTATACTGTAATTCTTTCTCTATTAAACCTAAACCTTAACTACTATTTTATTAGTTGTTTTTCTTCCTACTAACTAACTTTTAAATTTATTGCTATACTATAGAACTCAGTATGTAATAGCTACCTCTAATAAGGCTATAAAGAAGAAGATGTAATTCTACTGCAGTATAAAAACTACTAACTCTCTATAAAGAGACTATCTAAGGGGAAGGTAGATAAGGGAGCTTCCTCTACTATAATAAGAATCTTATAAAGATACTTCTAATTAATAGAATTAACTAATAGCTGACCCTCTATCCGTTATGACTGGATTGGTCTTACTGGGATAAGAAGAAGACTGAATGTTCTGTTCTAGGAGATAAGAACTCAATTAAAGCCTGAGCTAAAACTATTAAACTGCACTCTGACTTTAGTGAAACTAACTTTAGAACTTAAGAAGGTTACTATAGCGATCTTTAGGGCCTGCAGTATAAGCTCTAGTATCAGAATCTATCTGCTAACTTCAGTCTTATTACTTTCCTCTGAATTATAATCTACAGAATAAGGGATATTATAGCTATTATATCTTTCAGCCTTAACCTTAACATCTATATCCTTTAAGCTAATAACTAGAGGAAAGAAACCTTCTTAATTAAGCTCCTAAAGAAAGGTATTCTAGTTATAAAGAACTGTTCTATAGTAAGCTTCTAATCTATTTGAGAGACTATATTTAACTGTTACTATCTTATTAGTATTATTAACTTTACTAACTGATACTATTAGCTTAGCTATATTTAGGATACTAAGGTAAAGTAACTTTTCCTCTTTAATATAATAGACTACTAAAAGGAGGGATAATTTAAGGCTGCTGAAGTTATCTGAAGGGAGATTATAACTATTAATAGTATCTCTTTCGATTTTACTATCTTTAGTATGCTGGCCTCTACTCAGTCTAGCAGTTAGAAGTATAGCTTTCTTATAGTCTTTCTTATAACTTTAGCTATTTATGGTATAGTTAGTCTAGATAAATAACAGATATATAGAGGAATCCTAAGGGAGAGACTATTCTTTAATAACCTAAATAATAAGCCAGTAGGAGTCTCTTTTGAGCTGTAATTTTGCAATTGGAAGCTTAATACTATTAAGCTAAAGCCCTTACTACAGCTAAAGAAGAAGAGGAAGGCTGCTAAGAAGAAGGAAACTGAGGATCTAGATCTAAATCTAGAATACATTAGAAGCTTTATTAGATATACTATTATAGAAGAGCTGGAAATTCAGAATCTAATATACTGTAAAGAATTAGACAATATCAGCTGGAAAATCGATCTCTCTCTTAATAGTAAGTATAAGTTTATACCTACTGACTAAAAACTTAGGATATTAAATCTCTATACTAACCTTAGTAAGTTCTCCTTAGTTAGCTAGAAGAGTCTTAACCCTAAGAAACTTCTAGATACCTATTAAATTGTTCCCTATTCTGCTACTTCTTTCGGTTAGATTTCTCGCTCTATATTAATGTATATATCGGACTATCGAAAGGCTAAGTTTACTATACCTAATAACCTTATTAAGATATTTAAAAAAAGAGGATTTAAGGTTTAAAAGGGAATCCCTAAGCTATCTGAAGCTATTAGGGGGAGTATTATCTCTTTAGATTTATCTACTCTAAAGAGATTGCTGATAGCTCCTCTTACTGTATCTATTGCTAAATCTGCAGCTAAACCCCCCAATAAGTCTGAATATTATTTCTCTCTTCCTTCTGAACTTACTGAGGAGTCTGAAAAAGAAGCTAAAAAATCTAGAAAAGGATAGATATCTAATATAATAGATTTAGTTGCTTAAATCTTTATAACTCTATACCTAAAGAAATAGCAGTCTGCTTCCTCTAAAGAGGGTATTAAAAGCCCTAACCTAAGTCTGCCGGCTGGATTAGATATATCGATAAGAGATACTCATAAAGAGTCAGTCAGAAGTAATATCTCAATAAGGAATACCTTATCTAGCCCTCCTCCACTAGGGACTAGGCGTAATAGAACCCCTACTGTTTTAACCGCTTAGTTTATTAAGAGAGCTGTCTCCTACTATATTAATAATAATATTGTCTTTAAAGGACAATAAGAATATACTGATATCTCTATCGGTGAGGGTATAAAGAAGATAACTATTAATACTAACTTAATAAACCTTCCTTATATTACTAAACAACTTATACTATTTATATCTAAGTCTAAGATCTATACGACTTATATTCCGAAAGATCTAATTTCTCTTTTCTAGTAGGAGGAACTAATTAATACCGCCTATATAGATATTATTCCTCCTGCTATTATAAAGATCAGTTAGAAGGAATACTACTGGCAGTATAAGGCTTATAAGTAATAGTTATTTGGTATGTTATTTTATTTTCTCCAGTGGACTGGAATAATTATAGATGGGGAGGCTTATAGAGCGGAGAGTCTTTATCGATAAAGGAAATTAGTCTTCAGAAGCTTCTAATAAGATACTTCTCTAATACTTACTATATTTCTTAGGTTGGAATCTTAAATAGGGAGGCTATTATGTTATGCGCGCTTCTGGTCTGATTGGGGACAATTATCGGACTGTAGGGAAGGGATATAACAGGCGGTTGGAAACACTTAGGCTAGCTGGTTACTAGTAGGGATATCTCTAGGGTGGTCTGGGTCAGGTTAAAAGGGAAGAAAGAAACCTATTTGGAGGGGATAGGATTGGATTTTTAATTCTTTAGAAATTCCAGCAGGAAGTCAGAGAGTCCATAAGGGCTTAAGGCAGCTGGGGATTTTTATTAATTTATTATCTTTATTTTTAAGAGATTTATTTGAACCTTCTGGCCGTTACTACGTTCTCTGTCTAACCTCTATCTTCAACCTCCCTCAGATATCGGACCGCTGCAGGCCCAATTGATGCCTTGCCAGCGAACTCTCCTGCGACCGACCCGATATTCTATCTTATGAGATGCTTTTCTATCAGGAGACATAAGCCTTAGATTGCTCCGACCTTAAACGCGTAATCTGGTGCAGCTTCAGGCTGACCGGCTAAAATGCCTATATAATGACTCTCTATGTATTTCCCCTAGGGCAAGTTAATGAGTTAGGTGTTGTTTCTGTCCCTTTCTGCTGCTAAAGTATTAAAAGCTTTATTAGATATACTATTATAGAGAAGCTTAAAATCCGGAATCTAATATATTATAAAGATATAAATAAGATCTGCTGAAAGATTAACCTTTTCTCTAACTATAAGGTTAAATTTATACTTACTAACTAAAAGCTTTAAACTTCTAACTTCTATATTAATCTTAAAGGGTTCTCTTTAACTAGCTGGAGTAACTTTAACTTTAAAAAGCTTTTTAATACCTACTGAGTTATCTGCTATTCTACTGCCTCTTTTAAATAGACTTTTTATTGTATAATAATATATATCTAACTATTATAAGATAATATTTACTATAGCTAATAATTTTATCTAAATATATAAGAAAAGAGGATTTAAGGTTTAAAAGGGGATTCTTAAGCTACCTAAAGTTACTAGAGGGAGTATTATCTCTCTAGATTTATCTATTCTAAAGAAATTACTAATAGCTCCTCCTACTATATCTATTGCTAAATCTACAGCTAAATCCCCTAATAAGTCTAAATATTATTTCTCTTTTTTTTTTTAAACTTACTAAAAAATCTAAAAAAGAAGCTAAAGAACCTAAAAAAAAATAGATATTTAATATAATAGATTTAGTTGCTTAAATCTTTATAACTCTATACTAAAAGAAATAGCAGTTTATTCCCTCTAAAAAGGATATTAAAAGCCCTAACTTAAGTTTACTAGCTGGATTAGATATATTAATAAGAGATATTTATAAAAAAATCAGTTAGAAGTAATATCTTAATAAGGAATACCTTATCTAGTTCTTTTCTACTAGAGATTAAATATAATAGAACTCTTACTATTTTAACTGCTTAGTTTATTAAGAGAGCTATCTCCTATTATATTAATAATAATATTATCTTTAAAGGATAATAAGAATACACTAATATCTCTATTAATAAGGATATAAATAAAATAACTATTAGTATTAACCTAATAAACCTCCCTTATATTCCTAAGTGCTCTATACTATATATACCTAAGTCTAAGATCTATACTATTTATATTCTAAAGGGTTTAATTTCTATTTTTTAGTAGGAGAAACTAATTAATACTGCCTATATAGATATTATCCCTCTAGCTATTATAAAAATCAGCTGGAAGAAATAGTACTATTAGTATAAAGTATATAAGTAATAGTCTTTTAGTTAGGAAGTTTTACTCTTTCTAATAGTTTAACTTAGTAATAAATAGAGAGACTTATAAAGAAGAGAGTTAATATTAATAGGGGGAACTAGTCTCTAGAAGCTTCTAATAAGATACTTCTTTAATACTTACTGTATTTTTTTAGTTAGATTCTTAAATAGGGAGGTTATTTTATTATACGCACTTCTAGCCTAATTAGGGATAATTATTAGACTGTAGGAAAGAGATATAATAGGCAGTTAGAAACACTTAGGCTAGTTAGTTACCAGCAGGGATATCTCTAGAGTAGTTTAAATTAGGTTAAAAGGGAAGAAAGAAATCTATTTAGAAGAGATATTATTGAATTTTAATTCTTTAGAAATTCCTACTAGAAGTCAGAGAGTCTATAAGAACTTAAGGCAGCTGGGGATTTTATTAATTTATTATCTTTATTTTTAAGAGATTTATTTAAACCTTCTTACTATTACTATATTCTCTATCTAACCTCTATCTTTAACCTCCCTTAGATATTAGGCTGCTGCAGGCCCAATTAATATCTTACTAGTAAACTCTTCTGTAACTAACCTAATATTCTATCTTATAAGATGCTTCTCTATTAGGAGATATAAGCTTTAAATTATTCCGACCTTAAATATGTAATTTAATGCAGCTTTAGGCTGACTGGCTAAGATGCCTATATAATAACTCTCTATATACTTCCCCTAGAGTAAGTTAATAAGTTAGGTATTGTTTCTGTTTCTTTCTGCTGCTAAAATAATAAAATTAGTTATAAAAAGGTTAATAAATAGCTAGTAAGATAAAGAATCTTCTTTAAGATAGTATTTCTAGCTGGAAGACTTTAATTATTAAAATACTATATAAGTAACTACTAAGTAGTTTATAGCAGTCTAACTAACTCTATTAGATTATTTAATAAAGAAAGTATTACTTACTCTTAAATTAAACTAAGTATAAAAAAGTAAGAAGTCTAATAGAATAAAATAAACTCTATAGTTACTATAGAAAAGTAAGAAGTTTAATAGGATAAAATAAACTCTATATCTAAAGAGAAAAAGCAGCTTATTATTAATATATATTAGTAACTATTAAAGCTACTTTCTAACTTATATATAAAGAGATTAAATTATCTATATTAAAATATAATACTTATAGCTAAAAAGGTATATCTATAGAGTTATATAGAATTATAATTATAGATTAAAATTACTAAATCTATAGTAAAAAGTTGCTAAATATTCAGCTACTACTAAATTTATATTTATAAGCTTAATAAGTATAGGAGATTTCTAAAAATTAAAGTATATTTTATAGTATATAGCAATTAGTAAGTAATTAATAGCTAAAAGACCTATATAGTAACTCTAATAGGTATATTATTTAGAACTCTTATAGCTCTAACTAACTATTTTAACTATAATATATTATAATATAATATAGTTAATATCTTTATATATATAAAGCTTAATAAAGAGATTTATATAGAAATACCTAGAGGATATTAAAAGCCAGAAATAATTCTAAAGCTATAGAAAGCTCTTTATAATTTTAGATAATTACCTCTTCTATAGTAAAAATACTTTAAAAAGAGCTTACTATAAATAGACTTTTACTAAATATCTAGTAAAGATTACTATTAGCTTTATAGAAATATTATTTTCTTCTTCTATATAGATAACTATATTTTCTACTTTTTAAAGTAAATTAAACTCTAAGTAATATTACTAATAGAAGATTTATAGAAAACTTATTATCTAAAAGAAAATAAGCTTCTATAGTAATTTCTAGAGATTAAGGTAATTTAAAACTGAGAAAAATACTACCTATAGCTCTTATAGTCTTCTTATATTAATAAAATATACTAACTACTTACTAACTATATACTGAAACTATAAGTAATAACCTCTATAATATAGAAAGAATTATTACTCTATAAAGAGATTACTAGCTCTAAAAGTATTAATTTATATTAATATAAAGTTAGAATAATAATTATATATACAGCTATAATAATCTAACTAAATATAGCTTTTATAGTAAGCTAGCTAGCTAAATTTAACTAAAGTTTAAAGCTATAATATTATTAAATAGCTAATTAAGCTCTTTAGTACTTTATTAAAATATACAGACTTTTCTTTAAATATAGTATAATCCCTAGATATTATAGCTCAAGTTAAAACTAGGCAGTTATAACTAGTAGAATTCCTATAGACCTACTTTTCGCTACAGAATACAGTTTTATAACTGTACCCACTTCCCCCTATATACCTATTAGTATAACTTATTATATAGATAAGTTAAGTATTAGTACTCTACTAATAACTCTTATTAATAAAACTGTCAGTCTTATTAATAAGTACTATAATAGAACCACTAAGACTACTAATTGCTATCTAGTATATAGATACTTATTTAGTACTTTTATAGATAGATAGCCTTACTAGCTATTAATATACTTAGTTATATTAAATCTACTATTCTACTATTATCAGACTGTAATCTATATTGCTTACTATAATATTTTAATCCACTTAATTATAAACTATACACTTTAGACCTATTCTATACCCCTAGGTTAAACCTAACTGTTATACTAGATATAAAGAGAATAATCTATAAATAGCTTCTAATATAAACTTTACTAATAACTTAATAGACTGTTAAAGCTTATAGATCTTTATTATAAAGCTATTTAGAGAAATTATATTATAGAAAGTAAATAAATAGAATATAGTTATAATATTAATAACTAAAGTTAAGCTTTTTATCTTATTATAAGCTGCTAAAAAAGCCCTATTTACCAGCTAACTTATCTTTACTCTAAATATTAACTTATTTTTAGTAACTACTTATTAAGTAATTATCTTACTCTTAAGAGTTACTATTAAATATAATAATAAGCAGACTATCTAACTAGTTACTGCTAAACTAATATAACTATATATAAAGCTGAGGTATATTAATATTTATAACTACTAGCTTAAATAAAAGATATTAGAGAAAAGAATTAAAGTAATTTATACCCCTTTAATATAACTACTTACTAATAGCTTAATAAAGAGTCTACTAGAAGAGGTATTTACTGAATTCACCTAACAGCTTAAGCTAGCCAATCTCTCCAATTAATTAGAATAACTAAAAAAAAATAAAGAGTACAGCTTAATAATAATACCCTTAAGCTGAAGGGGCGTATTAGATTGAACTATATATAGAGCATATACCGGGCGCTGCCCGAATAGAAAGGCAGTTAAAGCAGCCTATTGGCTAGATACCTTAGGCCCCTACTTTTAGTAGTAACTGCAATACTTACTCGATTACAGCCGGGAGACCTCCCAGAACACACACACAATACACACACAATCAAGTCATCCAAGTGCCACGCTAGCTTTCCGACAGATTGCCACATTGTTTGCGGATTTCTTGGCGTCCTCAGGGCGGGTGGCTTTCTTTGCGACAGCTAATCCACACCGCTAAGCGCTAATAGGCAGGCAGCACCGGGATTAATATCGGGCCATACATAATCGATGCATTATCGGATGGCTTCTAGAGCCTGACAACAATACCCTCTAAAGGAAACCATGGTAGCTATGACTGTGGCGACTGGTATAGAGCTGATAAGGCAATGATATTAAGCGATTTATTCCGCATACACTAACCAGCCTTTACAAGCCCGACTGACTGATTACTGCAGCTTATAGGTGTAAGCTGCCTAGAAAACCCTCTCTTCTTATAGCCCCAGGCCTTAGCCTGTATTACAGAGGAGCTGAAAACAGCTTCCTAAATACACAAAATAGTGAATATAGAGATAGCTTACTATATATATTCTATATCCGACTAGAATATAAGCTTTATTTTGCCGACCTTTTCTCTACGCTCTTATAATAGTAGTCAGTAAGAATACCTAAGTAACTAAAAGAAACTAAAGTAATAAGAACTTTAAGAAGAAATAGAGTATACTTAAGAATAACAGTCTCAATATTCACTAGGTTTATAATACTAAAGTATATGTATATATTTACTATAAGAGTAAAAAGTATAAATTTAAATCTACTAATAAAGTATTATTACTATTAGATAAGAAAAAAGTTAGGATTCTATTGAGATATTATAGTTAAGCTGTAACTAATAGAGTATAGTAGGATAAAAGCTTTCTATTATCTATACTAATAATAGCTACAGATATTATATATTAGAGGAGTAATTAAGATCCAGTATAGAAATAAGGGCAGTAGCAGAAAACTGGTTAAGAAGGCGCAGTATTTATAGGGAACCCGCCAACAAAGCCTGAAGGAGGCTATGCTGTTAAGATAGAGTAAAATGGTAAAATAAACAATGCTTGATTTTGTATGGGCCTTTGCGTTTGATGCCCTCTTCGCCCACAAAGCAAAGACATACAGCGCACCCCGAATACCACGAGCAGCCGGCCCTGACTGCACCAGGTAGGTCTTAAGGGGAAAAGGGGACCCCTAAGTAGGGGACCCTTGCCCCCCTTATCTCCGAGCTTGAGACCCTTGCTAGAGGGGTCAAGCAGCTAGAGCTAGCTATCGATAGCATTATCGATAAGGTGAGCCAGCAAGAGAAACAGGCTCTACGGAAGCTCTTCCAGGGCATCCCGACCTATCTGACAAACTGTATCTACGGAGGTCAGGCAGCTAAAGGCACTACAAGCAGCCCAGAGACCTAGGCAGATCTTGTTAGCAAGTCTAATATAACAGCCCCATCAAGCTTCCAGAGCTCTAACAAGCAGGCAGCAGTAAAAGCAAGTCTACAGCTAAAAGCCGAGCCCCTCCAGGTCCTTATAAGGGTCCCAAAAGAACATCACGAATGGGCCCGAGGCTTAAGGAACTTTGCCCTACGTGAGGCTATATGTAGAGCCCTTAGCCTCTCGCTCAAGGAGATACCCAATGTACACAATACAGCAACAAGATTCTCTATCCGTCCGATCAACACAGCAGTCCGCAATAAGATTATCGCTGGCCAGGAACAACTACAGCAATGCCTTAGAGCCTCAAAGGTTGAGCTACTGGTCAAATGGTTCAACTATGTTATCCCTAGCTGCTCGACCGAGCTACCTAATATCCTAGGAGACCTCGTTAACACAGTGGACACGGGCAATCAAGGACTCTTCGATAGGCGTGAGCTGGGGCAATTCAGTCGGTACGGGACCAAAATCGAGCTGGTTATCCGCAGAGAAGAAGTACGGCTCGTCGGGGCGGCGCTCCTCATCCTTTCGACAGCAACACGCACAAATGCCCTCCGAGTCGATCCTCATCTGGAACCAGCGCTCTTGGCATCTACTGCAGTATTGCATCTGGTCATTGTCAAGCGTGGTCCAGAACTCGCGAAGGATGGCCTTATCGCAGTCGGTCAAGGCGCAAGCGTTGAGGTCTCCATTCCACACCGGATCTTGTGCGTGGAATACCGCCGACTGTTCAGGTGAAATCATCACTGGACTCCGATACCGTCGCGGCGGCCGCGGAGGTTGAGCTTGCGTCTGAGATTTTCTCGGCCGCCCTCCCGTACCGGGGGCAGGACCACGATCCCTATCAGTTTGATCGAATGTGCCGTACGCTATCCATCAGAATCTGTTGGATCCGTCACAGCCAATTCGATCAGGGCAATGGTGATCAAGACAATAGTGGAGACTAAAGATGATGATTGTATTGATATTCTTAGTTGCTTCCAGCCCCCTCTTTTATATAAGGGGTTTTTTTCCTATCAATCTCACCCTCCCTCTATAACTAAGATTAGGATATTAATATATTAGAGGATTGTATTAGCTGAGGGTTAATCTAATAGAATCTATAGATAATTTATACCTATAGCCTACTCACTAATACTATAAAGTACTTAAAGAAGCTAATACTCTCTCTCTAATAAACTCTATTACTTATATCCTCTTTAATAAACTCTATAGCCTATAAACTATTATTATTAATCTTTTTTATAACTTAAAATATTATTTAATACTACTAACTTACCTCCCTACTTAGAAAAGTATCTTTCTAAAGAAATATTAGCGTCTAGTGCCTCTACTACTGCTAGCTATATTGCTGGCACTATATAAATATACTCAATTTAGAACTTTTAAGTTAACTATCTTACTATTATCTATAATTCTACTATAAGCTACTACCTCTCTTTTATAATTAACTCTATACCTCTATATTATATTAAATTTATCTTTTTATCTACTAAAATTAATAATATCTAAATCTTCTCTGTATCTAACAGTATACTTCCCACTATTACTGCTATATATCTATTAGCTAATCCTAAAAGTAAAAGTAAGCCTTTAGCTACAATATATACTTCCTCTTCTATCCAGCCTAATATATTATAGTATCCCCTAACTTATATAGGTATATTTTCTATTAAGTATTATTAAAGTGTAATACCGATTGTTATAGTGCCTAATTAAGCAGTAATATCTTATTAGTTCTTATAGCAAATAGATAGCCTTTTAGAGCTATTTTATTAACTATAGTAGGATAGTCTACTTCTACTAATACTAATATTAATATTTATATATAATTAGAGGGGCTTAGAGTATATATTTATAATAATAGTAAGGAAAATTGCTAATAGAGGGGACAATTTAGTAGAGATTAAAAGGGAAGGGGGTATAGATTTTAAGTTAAATATAATTTTAGAGTTATTTGTGATTCTGTACTTTAAGAAGGAGCAGCTGATTTAGATAACGACGGGAAGTAGACATATATATACGAGTTTCATGCTGGTTTTGTTTTTACAAGAGGCCTGGAGGGGTATGTAAATAGCAATTTGAATCTTGTCAAAATGAAGGACCAGCTTATTAGTCAGCGAAGCGCGGACACTTATCCTTCCACAGGCGTTATGACGTCCTAGTATTGGATAGCTGTACGATATACGACGTACCTTATGACCCAATGCCTTCTTCTTGCATTCTGACATAAGCGTTGTTCGGTTAGGCATACAAATAACTACTCCTTGTCCATCCTCGCGCATTCTCTACAAAAATATGACTTCCCCCAAAATCGCCATCGTAGCTATAGCATCGTCTTTAACATCTTCTTTGCCCTGCAGCTTACTTATGATGACGTTCTGGAGTTCGATTCGCTGGATCTTAGATAGACGAGGTGCCATTTGAGGAGGAGGCAAGGTTTGGGTTTGCCACATCTGGGGCCAGTGGCGGCGGCGCCTTGCCACGTAGCCAGCCGTGACAGAATTACGGTAAAATGCAGAAGGAAACGCAAAAAAGCCCAACGACGGCAGCAGGCAGCGGAGCAAAAAGCTCTCGCTTTGGAGAAGAGGAGGCAACGAGAGGCGGAAATGGATAGAAAGCGGCAGATGAAGGAATCCCGGCGGCAAGAGAAGGAGACCGATCGGCAGATCCGACAAGAAATGAAACGCCGCAATCAGGAATGGCACATGAAATACAGCATGAAAGACGGGTGGCTTCTGAAGCTCGCGAGAAGAGTCCAGTCTTTCGAGACGAAATAATCGTCGCTCTTCCGGCTACACTAGGACCATCGGTAGCATTTCAGGCACCAGACCTACCAAAGGAAAACAGAAAAGGGAAGGCAACGACTGCCCCAATCCGCACAGCTCGTCCAAAAAGGCCGTCTTTGGCTGTTGAGAATGATCGGGAGATGGTAGTTGCATTTCGGAGCTCAGGGCGGCCGCAGCGGAATAGCAAGCTACCACGATGGCTTGATGATTATGAGATATCTTGAGACGAATCTTACTAGTACGATTTCATTATTTTCTTAATTTTAGACGATTTGGAGCTGTGGTTGTGAAGTTATTCTTAATTGATATCAGGAATGTAGGTGGGTGTAAGTCCGGCAGATCACCGGATCCGGCGGATCACCGGAAAATCCCTTAGCTGTCGTCGGATAATCTGCGGCAATAGTTGCATCGGAGCGAAGGATTTTCCGAAGCCCTAGAGCCCATTAAAAGCTAGTTATTGGCTTGGCTCTGTGGGCATTCCAGCTTCATCCCTTAAAATAGCATAGGGCTCGATTTTCAAAGAACCCTGCACTCAATGCCAAACCTCTAACGATAGCACATGAAAACTCATAAAGCAATTGTCCTGGCACAATAAAGGAAACTAGTGGTTCCAAACTCGAACGTCATGGAGTTTTTGCCCACGAGGAGGACCAATAACATACCATTCAGGAGGCATAAGGCGGCAAAGGTACTCCAGACCATCAGCCTATATGAGAGGGGTAGGGGATCTCGCCGGTACAGGGTTATACCGAGGGCGGTACACGCGGAGACCAGACTGGCAACAACGCCGACGGTAACGCCTACGTCAACCTCGACATGGAAATTATACTTGCCGGTGAAGAACAGGATACCGGCGATAGCGAGGAGGATAAAGGATACAATAAAGCAGCTGATAGTGCCCCAGAAGAGGACGTTTTTGAGGTAATGGTAGACCTAATGGCTGAGGCCAGGGACAGCGTAGTGGGTGGTATAACCAGATGACTGATAACCTTCTGGGCTGGCGCAGTGTTCTACGTTGGGGCTGTTATTGATAACGATGGAGGAGTTGCCAATAGATAAGCTATTTGCGAGGAGGAGAGGTAGCTGCTTAGCGGCTTTGTTGAGTTTAAGCTACTTTCTTGCCTTCTCAATGGGAATTTTTAGGATACCTTGCACGTAGTCCAGTCCCGGAAAGCTGGTATCTTTATCGGGGTTAATATAAATGACATATTTATAATTCAAGCTCCCACCCTCGCTCCCATCGTCGTACTCATTCCAGTATTTCGCTTGCTCGGCTAACGGTGGTGGCGGCAGAGGCCCGAATTCAGATTGGTGCTAATTTCGATACCTCTGCTACACTGGGTCGGAGGAAGGCAGCTAAATCGATTCTGGTGAGCTGGGCTCACTCACGACGGGGGCAGAAGCGTGGAGGGTAAAGGAAATTTCATCGTATCGAGTATAGAGAGTGACGAAGTCGCGCCTGGTGAAGCTTATAGGGTCGGAGAGAACGTTTTCGCTAAAACAGGAGGCAAGTGTTGTCGAGCCGGTCTATTTCTTCAACCAAGTTAGGCACAAGAAGGACGGGAAAAGGTTTTCTAGAACTACTACACACCTTATATTTCTTAATAATTTTGCGGAAACTAATAAGCTGAATATTAGCAAACTGTAATAGTAACTGAATGTCTCTATTACAGTATACTAGCTTATGCTCATACTGGGCATACCTCCTTTAAGACTTTAATAATATATCTACAGTTAGTTAGTCCTAAGATCTATTAATTCAGTGGTGAATACTCTTAAAGAGGTAATCTAGCAAGTTATATTAGGATAATTAATTTTGTAGCTATAATAAGTTATAGCTGGATGTATCTAAATAGCGCAAGATCTTATCAGTCTTACTGGCGACAAAGAGATTGAGACGATCGTGCTGCCGATAGAGTTCTATATACAAGCTATCCTCAAACTTACGCAATATCATGTCCTGGTGGCCCGGGATGGCCATAGCTGTGGCCTAATCGCGAGTCGTGTGGACTTTGATCTCATGCTTGAGCGAGTTGTAGTCGAGGTTATCTGCAGGGCATTAATTCATTTGTCAGCTCTAACGATATAGGTAGCCGAGCCGAGGTCGGACATGTAACTTACGGAGACTCCATTCTGGGACGGACTCACGCTCGAGCCGCTGGCTGTATTTCATATTTCGTAAGTTGAGTGGCGGTAGCCAATTGACGGGTGGAGGTGGTGGATTGGTTGGAGTTCCTCGATCCCCGTTTACAGGAGGATGCGAGGTTGGTGCTGCAGGAATAAAAAGCAGGTGGGCAATGACGGTCGTGGAGCCAACAGGAAAGGCAGTATCCGAAGCCCAGGTATGACGTACTCAGACAAAAACCGGGCGACCTCAGCTGCGTGTGAAGCTGGAGTTTCGCGGGCCGCGCTGGAGACGAGGAATTGGAGCTGTCTCGGGAAAATTACGGCTGGGACTTTATCAGGTTCTGGGCAAAAGATGCCAAAACAGGGAGAAGGGCCATTCCCAGGTATTATATCATCCTGGGGCGGGGTCGCCTCCCGCTAATGCACTGGAGCACCCGTTTGGCTAGATGCTGGTCCATGCAAGCAAGCGAAGCATCATTGCGTGTCGGCTCCAGAGCTCCGCAGATCCATTCGATCGCGTTCCGTACTGTATTTCTACCAAATTTCGTCCAGCCGGGATTTTCTGAGTTTGAGCCTCCCCGACCGGCGACGCGGCAGGGTTTACACATCCCCAGACTCCACCGTGCATCGCCAAGCTAGCGTAGCGCCCAGCAATTGCGAGGCAAGCGCAAATGAGCCGTCGATTCACAAAAAGAAAAAAAGGCTAGGAGACGACCGTGTTCTTGTCGAACATACCACGTCCCCACGCTCGCCTAGGCAACTAACGGCACGCCAATGTCCCTCACAGCGACAAGTTCCTGCGACATCATCATAATATGGCTCATCGTCACTATTCCTTCATTGTACTGTAGCTGAAGCCTACAGAAGACTGGGCTAGATCTTCACAAACCCCACCTCAACAACCCTCTCCATCGCCAACTTCAAGTTCGCAATCTTCGCGCGCGTATTATCCCTAATCCAAAGAAAAGTCCCCAACACAATCCTTCTTAGTATACTCGTCCCCGCCCGGATCCGCATCTGCCCTTTCCCCACAATATACAGCACCTTCTGCGCATACGCGCGATCCAGCCTCGCCAGCTCGCCGCTGCGACACTCTCGTCCCTAAGCTCCAGCGGGCCCTCCGCATCCCCCGTAGACGCCGACGCCGCGGTGGTCTCCTGCTCACTCGCGGCGGCAGACTTGGCAGCGGCCTGGCGCCCGACAAACTTGCGCACCTGATCGTAGATCAGCATGCCCAAATCCGGGCTGACGACCTCGTCCATGAAGCCATGGCGGACGACGAGGCGGTAGCAGCCGGAGATGCTAGCGAAGCGGGAGATGTGGTAGCGCTCTTCCTCGGGGACGGATGGAGTCTCGACGGGGTGGAGGTGGAAGAAGACGGAGATATCGGGCAGGGCGCCAAGTTTGGAGGCGAAGTGGGTGACGACGCTCGGAGTAAGAATGCCAGTCTTGTCGCGAAGAAGATGCCGAAGCCACTGACGGGAGAAAGCATGTCGCCGCCCCAACGAGGTGTCAGCGCCAACTTAATTTCCTTATTCTTCATAACGAGATCGGTCCTCTGCTACAGCACGCCACTGGTTCTCCTTCCAAACCTCCACAGTAGGAACATGCCCGCCATGAGCGCCGAAATGAGCAGCGTGAACCACGCGCCGTCAGGCACCTTGTTGAGGGCCGATGAGAGATACAAGCCGTCGAGGGTAATAGGGCAGTTTCACTCGAACTTGCATCATCTGAAGGGGGAAATGCTGCAGCTAGCATTAGCGGTGACGCCATCTCGTCCGTTCCATGCTGCCTCCGCTCCGGGCAAGGTCAGCTCGAGGCAGAGAGCTGCAGGTGCCAAGTGAGGTGACGGATAGGTGGGAGGCATGGTCGAGTGAAGGGGAGGGTAGCTGACTGAGGAGAGAAAAGAGGAGTAAATAAGGCCTGCGGGCGTCGGGATGTAGTTGGTGGCGGAGGAAGAGGCAACCAGGATAGACGCGGCTGCAGGCGTCGTACTAATAGGCACCCTAGAATTCCCCACGGAAATCAGGCCCATCTTAGTGGAGCATCTCACATTCAGGGCTCGAGTGGAGGCAGCCCACCTGTTGGATCTGGGTTCACTCTGTTTAGGGCCGCTGAGTGTCTGCTAGCGCGTGCCAAGCTCGCCGCACGCGTTGCTTAGCAGTTCGCTCTCAGTCACCTATCGAGCCTATGAAAAAGCGACATCCACCTCACTGGCCAAATGACCGAAAGACGCACCATTGACCGGCTGATAGGTCAACTGCCGGCGCTAAGAACGCCCGCCCGTTGCGTTTCTGCTGATCCGACCATCTGCTAGTCAAGTCGCGATATCGCACTCTCGCATCTCTGTACTACAGCGTGCTGGTGCCAATGGAGCAGTTCTGTCAATAGCCTCGCTATATTGAGTCTAACGATTCCCATAAAAGTTGCTCATAGTCGTACGAAAGCCTACAACAAAAGATGAAGAGCCAATCGTTCACATTAAAATCATCGTCGTCCATGGTTTGAGGCTTGCAATCGAGAGTCCTTTTGCCTAGGCGGCTGGCTCAACGATCTCACCGGCAAGCCGTAATGGACACGTGTCAATAAATTAGCGTTGTGCTTATCCGTGCTTCCACGTGTTTATCACTCTTGGAATGTCTAGCCCTCAGCAGACCGATGGTCAAACTGCTGCGGCGCAGATGGCGGAAGCCCCGGCTCGAGTGCTATAGCGCCGAGCAAGCATTCCACTCACAGGGCTACTTTCAGTCACAGTGTTCAGCACGGCAGGAGCTATAAGTCCAGCACGAGAAATCCTGGACACGTGCAAGCGATATGTTGCAGTAGATCACCCCTTTGGCCAGAAGGATGCAAATGGTACCAAGACAGCCGGACTAATAGCCATTGAAGGAACAGCCTAAGAATCAGGGTGGGATAGAGCGAGGAGCCCTCCCATACACACACCCTTGTCGGGCCAGGGCTCCTCGTCATCCTCGACAACTCCTTGCGATTAGGGACCAAAGGTGCGGGGTAAGTTACACTCTGCCCGATTCCCAGGAACTCTGGATCCTCGGCCTCCATTCACGAGGGCGCTTCCTGGAACGCGCATGCGGGAAGTCGATCGCGGATAAGTGCGACCCTTTGAGTCTCGACTCTCGGGCCCTCAATCGAGGGATGGAGGAGGTCTTGTTGGGCTAGTGTGAATCAGGCAAGCTACCGACCTTTCCCATGCATACTTATCTCTCGCGGCGACCGGAGAACCGGTCGGACGCCTGTACAAATTTATGGCCGTCTGTTGTCTCTCCCTTGAGTCAACTCCCTTTTTTCTCTCTCCCGCTCTGGATGCACCATGGTGTCATGCCTCTGCTCTGTCCGGGCATTCTGCTCCCCTCCGTCTTCCTCCTCCCACACACCTTCATCCGTCCATCATTGTCTCGCCTCTATCCGACTCCACGACACTAACATAGGACGAGACTCGCTTGAGGACCATGCATTTCGGCACGACCCTCCACGAGTCCGTCTATACGCCATGGAAGGACAAGTACATCGACTACGCCAAGCTCAAGAGCCTACTGCGCGTGCACCGCTCCGAGGACGAGGCCCAGCCATGGACCGAGGACGACGAGAACCGCTTCTGCGACGAGATCTTCAACACCCAGCTGGAAGGGGTCGCCCAGTTCCAGGAGCAGCACGTCAATGCCCTTAAACAGCGCATCGATTCCGCTTTTGACAAGCTCAAGGAGCTCGCAACCGTCGAGCCCACCGACGACAATGCCACTCCCCAGTCGGGCGAGACCTCCGCCTCCCGCCTCCGCACCCTCCAGACGGAGCTCGATGAGATCACCAACGAGATCCGCGAGCTGAAAAAGTACAGCAACATCAACTACACCGGCTTCCTCAAGATCGTCAAGAAGCATGATCGCAAGCGCGGCGACCGATACAAGCTCCGCCCCATGATGCAGCTGAGCCTCGCCCAGCGGCCCTTCAACTCGGAGCAGGGTTACTCGCCCCTCCTTAACAAGCTGTCCATACTGTATTTCGCCATCCGCCAGCAGCTCGAGGATGGCGGCGAGCAGTTTCCGCCCCTCGACCTCGAGACCCAGGCGAGACGTACCATGGCGAGCGCTATATCGCCCACAAGTGTATGTCTCTCCCGCACCCCCGCTCCACAAGAACACGGGAAACCACGAGACACGAATCAACTGACACCCCTCTGCAGTTTGGGTCCATCCCGACAACCTCCTTGAGGTCAAGACGGACATCCTTCGACACCTACCGGCCCTCATCTACAGCGACAAAGCCTCCAAGGACCTGGGTGGCAACGACTCGCCCGCAGTTACCTCGCTCTACTTAGACACCAGCGAATTCGAGCTCTACTCAGAAAAGGTCAATCGCCAGTCCGTGGCCTCGTCCCTACGCTTGCGGTGGTACGGCCAGCTCAGCTCCCGCCCGGAGATTTTTGTCGAGCAGAAGACGGTAGACGCCAAGGGCAGCAGCCAGAAGCTCAAGTTCTCCATTAAGGGCAAGTATGTCAAGTCCTTCCTAGATGGCGACTACAAGGTGGACAAGGCGATCCAGAAGATGAAGAGGCAAAGATTTACCGTAGAGCAGAGGGACGCCTTCAAGACGGCCGTGACGGCGATCCAGGATTTCGTGCGGCAAAAGGGACTCAGCCCCGTCCTGCGGGCCAACTACTTCCGGAGCGCCTTCCAGAAGCCCGCCGACGACCGCATCCGCATTGTCATCGATACCAACGTCACCTTCATCAGCGAGGATACCCTCGACCAAGGTCGCCCGTACCGCGATCCCAACGCGCGGCATCGCCTGGATATTGACAACAGCGAAATGCCATACCTCTTCAAGGAGATGAACCAGAGCGAGGTCAACCGATTCCCCTACGCCCTCCTGGAAATCAAACTTAAGGAGGATGGTCATTGGAAGCCGCCATCGTGGGTCGAAGATCTGATGTCATCCCACCAGATCCACCCCACGCCGCGATTCTCCAAGTTCGTCCACGGAGTTGCGTCCCTGTTTGAGGACCGCGTCAACAATCTGCCGTTCTGGCTCAGCGACCTGGAGATTGACATCCGCAAGGATCCCCAGAAGGCGTTCGAGGAGGAGGAGCAGCGTCGCGCCCAGCGGGCCGAGGACGTGACGGCGGTGGGAAGCCTGACTGGGGCCAAGTTGTGTTCGTACAAACCCGCGCAGTGCTCACCAGTGAGCAAGTCGTACCTGGCGGGGCGTATGTCGACGGATTCCATGGCGCAATCCCTCAACAACCGAGCGTCGAGTCTGGCGAATGGGGAAGAGGAGGGCGAGGGCAACTTCCGACAGTGGGAGGAGGAGCAGAGGGCTTATGGGACCATCTCATCGGTGATCCCGGGTGTTTCTCTGTCCAAGTACTCCAAGGCCAAGCGGGCGTCGCAGGCGCTGCCAGAGGGCGTGGTGAAGCCGACAGAGTGGATCAAGAACGCGGGCGAGCTCAAGGTAGAACCCAAGGTGTGGCTCGCTAACGAGCGGACGTTTCTCAAGTGGCAGCACATCTGTATCCTCCAGTGTGGCCTGGCAGTGGGCCTCTACACGGCGGCGGCGGGCGAGGATGTCATTGCCAAGACCATGGGCATGGTGTACATGCTGATAGCCATCTGTGCCGGAGCATGGGGCTATTCGATGTTGAGGGTGCGGCGGAACATGATTCTGGAGCGGAGCGGAAAGGACTTTGACAACATAATTGGGCCCATTATCATCAGCATCTCGCTGATGGTGGCCCTGATTTTCAACTTCTTCTTCCAGGTGAGTCGGGCGTCTGAGCTAGCGCGGGAACGAGTAAGTGCTAAACCCAAGGAAACAGTATCGGGCAGCATTTGCTCGGATGAATGACGGGGAGCAGGAAGGCGGGGAGCTCGTGGTGGATGAGCTCTAAGCGGTCTATACGGCTACTGCCTTCGTGTCCCTCCATCGGGCAATGGAAATGGAAGCAGTGTCCATTCGTCCGCATGGTCCGTCTCGAAGTTTAATTAACTCGACTTTCGCCTCTAGCTCCCGCAAACGCATCTATTGATCACAGGTTTCCCTACAAACGTTCCCAAGGGACTATTTCCTCGTCGAAGAACTGAAGGGCTATGCCCTGGAACGATTCAAGTCGAAGCTCCAAAAACCCTGGGTCAGCGAAGCGTTCATAATTGCGTTGGGGAAGTATACACTTGTACAAAGCAGTCTGATCGTGGGCTGAGAAACCCCATCGTCGAGATTGCTCGGACTCACCTGGGCGACTTGTGGGTCAAGAGTCCATCATAGAACAATCCAAGTGCCGCCGGGCTTGAGGTGCCAGGCGGGAGGATCCTCACAAGGTCGAAGCGTAGGACACCACCCTGTGCCTTCTGTACAGGTTCCACAAATTCTCCTCGGTGAGGCTCTTCAGCCGACGACGGGCCACGCCAAGCGGTCATCCTTTCACATAGCTACCACTGGGCTGTTCTCACGATCGAGAAGTGGAAGACGATGTGGAGGGTCGCGACGTTCGGGATAGATGAGGAGTACGGGAAGGGACTGGGCGAGGGCGAGCCGGGCGAGCCGAGCGAGCCGAGAGTAGAGTAGGTGCTCGAAGGGTCCGGATCGGAGCTTGTGAGGTTCAGTGGCCCCTGCTAGAGCTCAGACCAACCATCCAATTGGCCCCAGAAACAGCTCTGAGGAACGGCCTGCGGGACGAGATCCGAGGTTTTGACCACCGGTAACTTTGATGGGATTTTGGTTGCATCTCCTCGGCCACACCGAGATAGATCAATAATCCCCGTCAGAGGCGTTGCTGCCTGAAGATGGCTTGATTTCAGGCCAATAGTTTCCCGACTGAAGCAACGAGGCCACGTGACTTCACGTCCGTCGAGTTACCATTGGAGCGTGAGACAAAGCTACTGCAAGAGGAAAATGAGCGGAGGTGTACTAGGGAGATTCGCCACGACGCACGCCTCAGGCGGTGCCTCGTTGCCAACACACACCGACTGCCGACATGGATCCCATCTGAGCCAGGAAGAAGCCAATTGCAATCCCTTATCGAGTGATAAGTGTCGGCACTATTGGGAACTGGGGTTCAACATAAGAAAAGGTCTTCAGCTCCTCACTATGGTCTCGTCTTTCGTCTATGGCGCCTTCCAAGTCCCAACCTGTAGGTTGTTAAGCGCGTCAGATGGGCCTGGTGCCTCGCCGTCCGGAGCTCGCTGTCGTGGCGTAGATGGCTGACTTCGGTAGGGTTCATCGCCGGGGACTCATACCTGCACGACCGGTCGTGCAATAAGATCACGTGACTTACACGACCGGTCGTGCAAATAAGATTCCTTATGTAAGTAAGGGCATCCGTAGGGGCGTAATGTGGCCTTATTTGCATACCAATTCAACGGTTAATAGCTTCTATCACATCAATTCAACGGTCAACAGCTTCTGTCATATTAATTCAGCTTGCCGCGCCTTTCTTCTGCCATTATGGAACCAATTGGCGCCTCCTGTAGCTTCCCTGATGATGCTCTTCCTCCTGAAGGCGAATTTAACTTACGAGAGGAATTACGTACGGCAATTAATACTTAGGCAGTGCTATGAGGTTATGCCTTTATGATCTTAAGATCTTTAACAACTGTAAGTAGAAGAACTAATACTATCTTTAGCTGTAACTGTAGAGTAGAGCGTAAGTCTTCTTTAGCCTTAAAGAGATAGATGGAATTATATCGTACAGAATGTCTCTTTTCTATTACAGTAAAGGAAAGTCTATATAAGACTAAATGGAGTCTGAGGCACCGTCCTGGGGCTAGCTTTAGTCAATATAATTATAAACTAAGTATTACTAAATGGGTATATTTAGAGCTTTATTAGCTATTATACCTACAAAAAGTAACAGTTTAATAACTTACTAATACTAATATTATACTAAAAGGGATTATATCCATTTTATACCTAATCTTAGATATACTTACTATTAATTAAGATATCTATAACTATATTGTATAGAGTAAATAGGATTTTGCTTGGGGTTAAAGTAATATATATATTTTTACTAATCAGCTTAAAAGTAAGGGCTTCTAGAGCTAAATTTACCTTAATAAGAGCAGTAAAGTTATAGTAGTATTATTTATATACCTAAAGTTACTAGAATACCTTAAGTTATATCCTGAAGTATTTATATTAGACTGTATATATAAGACTAATAAGTATAAGATACTACTTCTTAATATAGTTAGTATTAATACTTATTAATAATTCTTCTATATTATATTTATATTCTTTAGTAGTAAGAAAGAGAATAACTTTATTTAGGCTCTTAAATAGTTACAGTATATATATAAGCTTTATAGAGTAGCCCTTCTATCTGTAATACTTATAGATTGCTATCTTACTTATATAAATACTATTTTCTCTTCCTCTTATTTCCCTAAGTTAATTTTTAATATTATACTTATAGTATATTAATAAAGCAGTTCTAAGCTACTATATACCTATATTTACTAAAGATAAAAATAATTCTTAAGGGTATAAAGAGTGGAAGGTATTCTATAGATATTAGTATAAGATTGTAGTCTTAACGACTAAGGATATCTATAATAAGAGACTTAAGAAGTTTAGAAAGTATTATATTCCTAACTATATTAATAAAGTGGGCTATATTATAGAGACCCAGCTAGATCTCTATAACTAGAAGTTCATAAAGGTATAGATTAGCTAATATCTTTACTTTAAGTAATATATTATATTAAGATATAAGGGTATTTATTAGCTTATTAAGAGTTACTTAAAAACCTTATAAGTTAACCTCTTTAAAGTATAGTAGATTATTAAGCTTATTCTACAGAATCAGCTTATTAAACTTAAGGTAAATTAAGCCAGGCAGTATATTACTATACCTTTTTAGCTATTTAGGGTATTGTACAGTAATATATATAGTTAGATCTTATATAAAGCCCTACAGAAGGTTAAGACTTAATGGGAATAACTACTAAAGGAATATTCTGTATGTATAAAAACCTTTATTAAGACTTTTAGTCTGCCTTATACTTATATTTTTTAGCCTTTACTAGGGCAAAATTAGCCTCTTTAACTGTATTATTTCTATTTATACTGATATCTTTAACACTTAGAAATTCCCCAGCTTATTATTAAGCTTTATAAGCAGTTTAATTATCTAGCAGCTAGCTTAATACTGCTACTAATAAGTATATAGTAGGAGCCCTATATATTTAAACAGATTAAGAAAGTAGTATAACTAAAGGCTCTACTAATATATTTAAGATATTATAAGAAAGGCTATATAATAAGGTCTAAAGTATACTCCTTATACTATAAATATCTATTGCAAGCTTCTATTTAAACTACTATAACAATATATATATCTACTCACTCTATAATCTGCTTACTATCCCTATTATCTCCAGTAGGATTCTCGATAATATCTGAGACTGTAGCCTATATAATAACATATATAATAATATATATAACAACTTATATAATACCTCCTTTAGTAGCTATATTACAAGCTGATAATCTTTATACTATCTTCTAATAATATAAAGAGGCATAAGAGGCCTGGTTTACTATATTGTATTGTAGAGCCTATAGAGACTAATTAATAATACCAGAAGGCTATAGGGCTACCTTTATATTACAGTAAAGCAGACTATAACTGGTGTTTTAACTTTAAGTAAATAGGGAGTTATTATAGAGTGGGAAATAGTATTAAAGACTGAACTAAAGAGGAGATAATAAGTTATCTTAATTAGAATAAAGCTGAGAATAAGAGGGTTAAATAAGATATAGGGATAGAGATAGTAGAGTAGCTATTCTTAGGGTGGCAAGGTATATAAGATATTTAGAATACAGCTAAGAGAGATCTTTAAGTATAGAAGAGATTGTATAGCAATAAGAATCCCCCCTGCTAATAGTTAGAAGAGTAACAGAAAATATAATTAGTATATATTATTTAAAAGAGAAAGAAAAGAAGAATCTCTGAGTATAGTTATAGTAATTTAATAGCTTTATTTAACAAAGCTATAGCTAAGTTTTAATATAGAGTTAAGCAGGCTTAGTAATTACTTATAAAATAACTAGAGATACTAGAAATACATAACTCACTCAGAAGGCAGCTTTAGTAATAACTGAAGGTGTAATATATCTGCTATAGCAGATAGAGGTTAGGTTTAAAAGTGGAAAAAATGGATTAAATAAATAGGACTAATAGTTACTGTATTTAGTACTATTTAATTAAACAGTTTATTAAAAGAGACTGAAGAAAATAGACTAGAAAGATTGTAAATTAAGCTAAAAACTAATTATAATTAAGGATATCGCCAGATAGCTACCTTCTAATACTGCAGTAAGAATCTAATTAAATAACTAATATCCCTAAAGACAGTAAATCCCTTACTTATTACTGTATTCCCTGCTATATATACTGAATATACCTATTTAAATTAACATTCCAAATATAAATCCCTAATCTCTCTATTATCTGGAGATTTAATAGATTAAAGATTATCCTTATAGCAGCTATTAGCTATACTATACCTAGGACTATAATATTTATATTACAATATAAATTATTAAGAGTTTAAAATTGATTATAAGTCTATATAGAAGTTACATCTAGATGAATATAATATTACTGTTAATAAAGAGTGTTATTAAAATACCTAATATACTACTCTCCCCTAACCTAATATCTAAATAGTAGTATTTCTATAATAATAGGCTCTCTTTAGAGGGGATATTAAGTAGCTTAAGTTCTTATAAGTACTTAGGAGTCTATATAGAGTATAGTAGGAGAGGTTAAATCTATTGGCAAGATAGTAGTAGACTTTTAATACTTAATAGGGAATGGAGCTATTAAAATATAAAGAAGGCGGACTGGTAATAGCACTTATTGATTATTGGCAATAGGCTGTAGAATAAATAGGTTGTTATTATTTACTGGAAAAGGCCCAGCTGGTGTTACTAAATAATCCATAAAGATAGGGATATCTTAAGGGTTCTAATGCTAGCTTTAATTGCAGTTATACATCTTGATAGTATTGCTTAATATAGAAAGAGGGCTTCTTCTAAAAGGAAGAGTCCTGCTTTATATACTATAGGCGTTGAAGTTATTTACTTATATATAAATACAGGCGTTAAAGTTATTCACTTACACATAACTGCAGGTGTTGAAGTTATTTACTTATATATAACTGCTGTAGTATTATGACTAAGTATCGTATGTTATTTACGGTCTTATGCAGACTGGTATATTGCCAACGGATTAAATGTGATACATTGAATAGCTGTATATATATCAAATTATCCTCTTCCTTCAATTATATGTAAATACGGCTTCTGCAGATAGGAAAGAGATATCTCTTACGCCCCTACGGATGCCCTTACTTACATAAGGAATCTTATTTGCACGACCGGTTGTGTAAGTCACGTGATCTTATTTGCACGACCGGTCGTGCAGGTATGAGTCCCCTTTATCGCCTTGGCCATTACTAAGCTCCCCACCTTTTTTGGACTGGCCTCCCATCCCACTTATACCCCTTTGGCCCTTCACCTGGTCTGGTTGCCACCCCGCCTTCAGCCTTCCCGTCCTACAGCTACACCAACAATGGGTTCACATAGCTTACCCTCTCCTCCCCCCGCGGATTACGAGTCGACCCTCTCGAGGAAGAGCACCTCCTCAAGTACCAAGTCGGTCAAGCCCGTGCACCGTGCCTCAAGACGGGCCAGCTCCAATGCTGCCACGATACACCACCATGGCCATGTCACTCATAGCGCCAGCGTAGATGGCCGACATAAGAGAGTCTGGAAGGCCTGTGAGAGATGTCGAATGAAGAAGACCAAGGTATGTCGTTATCGCTCCCACCCGCTCGCCACCCCGTCTGACTAATATGCTTTTAGTGTGACGGCGAGCTCCCTTGTAAGCGATGCAAGGGCGACGGATTGGTCTGCACCGCTAGTGTCAGAAAGAAGATGGAGTACAAGCAGCTGCCGCGAGGGTAAGTTGTAAATGACCCTCGGGGCCCACCTCTCACTTACACCGTCTGGATACGCCGAGGTCCTTGAGAACACCCAATTCGCCCTAATTGCCACTGTTCACAAGCTCTACTCAATGGTGCGAAATAACCGGTCATGGGAGCTGGGCGAGCCCGAGTTGAACGATCGGGGCCTCCCCGTGATCCACAACATCGCCCAGAAGCTGGGCTGCATCAGACCCAACAGCGACATCGACCTCCCTGTCCACTCGGTGTTCCCCGAAGACGAGGCCGACATGGCAGAGCTGGCCCGCCAGCTCAAGGAGCCAGGAAAAGAACAAAATACCCAGAAGGAGGCCAAGGACACCGACTTTTCTGTCTATAACCGAATAGAACGGGCATCATCATCGGAACTCGATTATTCCGACTTCAAGCATGACTACAGGAAGGCGGCTTTCGGAAGCAAGAACGCCATGACTCTCTCGCCTCAAAGCTTCACCGGCAACAACGACTTCGAGTTCGCCCCCCCTCCTCCCGACATGGACGCGACGACCCTGTTTCCTTCGCAATCGCCCTCGATACCCAACTTCCCGGCCTGGGCCATGACCAACCCCCAGCCCAAACGACCTCACCATGCAGTTCCTACAACGAACCAGTGTAATGCAAAATATAGACCTTCAAAATCAGGGACTGGTAGAATCGGACTTTAGCACCATCAAGCCCCACGTCCTCTCGTGTCCCAACCCCGAAGTCGTGATGGGCATGGGCGACCTGATGATCTACTCCGGCTATGACGGCCAACCGGTGCGAATATGACCTGACCGCGCATGTCACTAACTCACGTGATCGCGTGTCAACCTGACTTTGACGCGTGTAAAGGGTATCATGTGCAGATGCTTGGCACAGTTGACTTCCCATTTCACGGGACCCTCAGTAAGCACTACATAGCTACCTACTAACCATCTCTGATCCCTCAGCGCATGAGTCATGAGTGCTTCCCAAGTATGGGCCCTTTCTTCGCTCTTAGAACGTTGCTGGTGTTCTACTTCCTGACCCTGATCGGACTGCATGCGATCGGTGGTGTAATGGTAAATGGCTCTTATTTAAGGCTTAACATTTAGGATGCTCACACTGGATCTTTTCACCACAATACTCAGGTCTCTTATAGTTAGCATTTAATTTATTTCGTCAATAATAGGCAGTAGCATACAAATCTCGCGACAAATTGTATATAGTCTTCATGCGATAACGGATAGTAAAGTAAAATATACTGTGGCTCTTATGTAACTGCTCGATATATTCTATTTATATAAGTATTTTCTAACCTTTAAGGCTGTATTCTATCCTACTGTTAGTACTTTTCTCTAACTATTTATTGGCGTTTTATCTTATATAGTTATTTCTATTTTATCTACTCTAATAACTATAGTATAATACTATAAATCCTCTAAATATAGCTTTAGAAATAGTTTAAATATTGTAATTTAAGGTCTTTATACTTAGAATATTTATATTAAATTATTTTATTATATTATTTAGTCTGCTTCTATATAATTAAATAGTAGTTATTAAATTGGTTATTTATAATAGTAGAATAGTAATATATAAAGATATACTTTTTATAAGAGAGAATTACTTATTATTAATATAATTAGAATATTATACTATATATATAAGAAGAGGGAATTAATTTAAGTTAAATAAAAAGTTAATTTTTACTTTAAGTAATTCTATTTTAATAGGTAAATAGACTTTAGCTTTTTACTATATATAGTCTTATTTAATTATCTTTCTTTTAGTATAAAAAGCTACTATAAAATTAATAATTTCTATTTTTTATTATAAGATTTTATCTTTAGTTAAGTTATTAAGCTAATAGTAGAAAATTCTTATTAATTTAATATATTCTGAAATTATAATATTAATAATAAGCTCTATATTTTTCTTTTTTTTTAAATTTATTTTTTAATATTTTAAATAGAATAATAATAAGAGTAATTTTTATAATATTCTTTTATAATTTATTATTCTTACTGAATATATTCTATATAGATTTAATTAATAAGCTTTTAGATCTCTTTTTTATTTTTATAGCTTTTAATTTAGTATTAATTCTACTTAAGCTATATATATTACTATTTAAGCTTAATAATCTCTAGATTTAATATTAAATTTATCTATATTTTACTAGATATTATATTTAAAGTAGCTTAAGGATTATATATAAGGCTTATATATATAAATAGTTAGAATAATTAATTCTTTTTTTCTTTTTTAAAAAAAGTATTTTAAAAATTAAAATTAGCAATCTTATTTAAATAGATATAGTAAAATATTATAAATTAAAGATTTTAATATATTATTTAATTGTAAATAGAGTCTAATATATCTTTTATAAAAATTAAATTCAGTTAGTATAGCTTTAAAAGCCATAGAATATTTAGTAAATACTACTATTTATTTTGAATATAAAATAAATATATAAAATATACTATTTATAGTATTTCTAATATTTCTTTTAGTAAACTTAAGTATCTATTTTTTTTATACTTTAAATTAAGATTTTACTAATTAATATTATCTTAAAGCTTAAAATATAATATTAATTTATTTTTAGAAAATATTATTCTATAAAACTAATAGTAAATTAAAGTTTTTAATTTAAATACTTTCTATTAAAGTAAGATATACTATTTAAACTGTAATAGCTTTATTTAAATATTATAAATATATCTATTAAGCTTAGGGTATAAAATATATTATTATATAGAGTAAGAGTAAATATAGAAAAAATAGTATAAAAGAGAAGCCTTCTTATAGAAGTAAAGTAAAAAATAGTACTATAATAACTATTAATATATATAATATTAAAATATTTACTACTTAAGGTAAAATATATAGAGAATATATAGCTTAAGTTTCCTATTAACTTTTTTATAATAAATAAACTTAATAGCTATAGCTAATATATACTATTTAATAGTAAAATACTATATAATTATTATTTAAATATTTTTATAATAAAGAGCTTTAAGATATTTATATCTTATAGTTTTTTAATAAAAAAAACTTTAAAGTAATTTAGAGTCTTTATTTAGTAGTAACTTTAAGTTTCTACTATTATTTAAAGTTAACTAAATAACCTTATAATTAAAGAGCTTTTTAATAGTACTATTTTTTAATTTCTTTTACTTAATATCTATAAGTTCTATAGATTGTACTTTAATATAATATAAAATCTAATTATAAAAGGCTAAGCTAATATAGTATTATTTACTAGGAAAAATTCTCTTATTATATATAATATTAAAAGTTAGAATAATAAATAAGTTATTTATATTAAGTACTAGCTTACTATTAATATTTAGCAGTTAGTAGTTAAAATAAGAAATTAAAATAGAATAATAATACTAACTATATATTAATAATAGATATAAACTTTTATAATATTAAGCTGATATTTACTATTATAGCTTTTAACTACCTCTAAAAACTATTTTAATATTAAATTTAAACTCTATAAGCCTTCTTTAAATTAAAACTAATAGTATATTAAGCTTATAGTAAAAACACTATAGTATTACTAATAGCAATTAATTCTAACTATACTAACCTTAAGTATAGCTAGTATAACTCCCTTATAAATACTAGTCAGTATATAATATAGACTAATACTAAACCCACTAAAAAAGCAACTTATATACTAGCTAATAATATTATAAAGAAAGTATATAATACTATTACTGAAATTATCCCTTCTAACCTTCTTAAATAGATTTAAACTGTTATTTAAGTCTATATTAATATATATAAAATATATACCTACACTAATACTATAACCTCTACTGCAGAGAAGTAAATAACAGTAAAAATTACTAAAGTAGTTATAATAGCTATTATAACTGCCCTTACTATAGTATCTACTACTATAAGTAATTTATTTTAACCCTTCTATATATTTATAGCTGCCTAAAGTCTAATTTTAATATATACTGACTTTAATAAGTAGTTAATTTAAAGTTAAGCTAAATATAAAGTTATAGTTTAAACCTATAATATCTTTTTAGATATAAAGAGTAAAACCCTAAAGAATACTATAGTAGCTATAAATAGAGTTTAAAGTAATAATAATATTATTACAGTAAGATATCTTCTAAGTAGAAATATAGTTTTAATATTCTTAATATTAAATAAAGCTAAAGCTATATATACTAATAATTAGATAGATATAGCCTTTAGTAAAAAGGCTATATTAGTCTATTTAATATTTAAAGTAATAATAAAGAGAATTTAACTTATAGCTATATTAAATAATATAAATAAACTTATTATTAATATTGAATATATAAATAATATTAAAATTATATAGATTAAAAAGATTAAAAGTTAATTTAAGTTTAATTTAAAAGTAAACTTAATTCTATATATAGCTTTAATTTAAAATACTCACTGCCTATATAATAATAGATTACTACTTAATATTAAACTTTATAACTATAAGCTATTTAAAAAAGGCTTTTAGTCTATATAATACTTTTCCTACTTTAAATTTAAGTATATTACCTAAATATATAAAGTAAATTTAATTTATAGATAATATAGAGATATAATATATAAAAACTGCTCTATTAAAAAAAAGTCCTATACTGCTATATTCTCTATAAAAAAAACTACTTAATATAGAGCTAATTCTATTCTATAGTAAAACTATACTAAGAAAAAGTAAAATAAGAATACTCTAATAGACCTTTAAGATTTAAAGATAATAATACTTAATACTTTAAGTTTATCTTTATAAAAGTCTTTAAATCCCTCTTTAAATTTTAAAGCTCTAAATAATTAAATTGCTCTATAGAATTAACTAATAAATAACCTTAAACTTTATATTGCTTATTACTAATATAGAGCTATATTAAAAGTATATTATTACTTCTTATAAACTTTGTTAGTAATATATCTTTCTCTCTATAAAATTAATATAGATTTTCCTATAGAATATATATAAAAAACTAATCTTAATATATTTAGTACTATAGGTATATACTATATATAATATAATTATACTAATAGAAATAGTATAATTAGAACTAATTAATACTCTATTATATCTAAATATATTAAACTACTATATAGTCTTTTATAGTAGCTATATAGTTCTCTATATCTATAAATACTATAAGCTTAAGTTATAGATCTTTAAGTTAATAAAAAACTATATAAGTATAATATTTACTAAACTCTAATACTAAATAATATCTATATATAACTCTTTAAATAGTAAAAATAACTCTTTTATACTATAGACTCTTATTAAAGCTAAACTAAATAACTATATTATTCTACTTAGAGATTTTAACTTTTACTATCTATTTTAAGACTACTATAAATAATAATTATAAAATATAAATAGCCTCCTTAAGATTATAATCTAACTTTAAGTTGTTTTTATTACACTCTATAGTATAGTTACTAAAGTATTTAAAAATAGCTATAATAGCACTTTTAACTTTATATAGATAAGTAAAAAGCTTAATTTTTAATCTTTAAATACTAACTATAACCTTAATAGCTCTAACTATTTTATATAGTAACTATAACTTAACTCTATATATACTATATTTAATTTTTAAATTTACTCTTACTTTAAACTGGAAAATAACTAACCTATAGACAGTAAAATATAAAGCCTATATCTGCCTATAATAGTTAGAAGGCTCTATTAAAACTGAAAACTAACTTAATTAAGTTATAATTTAAATAGC
The DNA here is from genome assembly GCA_002991585.1 of Ilyonectria mors-panacis. Lineage (NCBI taxonomy): Eukaryota > Fungi > Ascomycota > Sordariomycetes > Hypocreales > Nectriaceae > Ilyonectria > Ilyonectria mors-panacis. Next base: position 51,100 of record PPHJ01000005.1, read on the forward strand.
TAAATAGCTTTATCTTATTGCAGTTTATATTACTTTAATATATAAATATACTAAGCTTACTTAAAATCTATAGTAGAATTATAATATTATAATTTTAACTAAATAACTTAATAAGTCTGCTATAAGTACTAATAGACTAACTAATAAGCTAATTAGAATAATTTACTAGCAGTTTATATTCAGTAAGATTAAAATATTAATATAGTCTATTAGGCTACTTAAAGAAACCTACTAGCTAAAGTAATAGAATAAAAGCTTATTTTATTTTAGGAAATTAAGAAATAGACTTAGCTTTATAGTAAAATTAAGCTAGCTCTATTATAGCTTCTACTTTTAAACTAACTGAATAATACTGAATTTATAACTAGTTATATAAATAAAATAACTATATTAATAATAAGATTCTTTTTAAAGCTATAGGCAGATAATAGTAATACTCTATTTATTTTAAATAACCTCCTTCTACTAGATAATACTATAGACTTAATATAGGCCTATATAGAAATTAATAAGATCTATAAAGTCTTTATAAGTATTTAGTTCTAAAAGGTATTAAGTAAAAATAATATTCTAATAGAATTTCTAAAAGTCTATAGAAGACTTATTTTAAAGGTCTTATAGATAATTATAAATATAAGCTTTACTCTTAAGTACTTTTTAATTTAATTTTACAGTATATTTATTATAGTAATTTTAAAGCTAAATAAAATACCTAAGTAATAATAAATAGCTATTAGCTGGAGATCTATTTCCCTACTTAATATTATAAATAAAATTATAGAAATAGTAATTAGAAAGTATATTATAGCTAAAGTAAAAATAGAAGAGCTTCTACCTAAAGGTTAAATAGATAACTATATAAAGAGATCTATAGAGCTAGCTTTTATAGTTATAGTTAAAATAGTATAAATAGTATAGAATTAATATAGAGTAGTCTTACTACTTTAAGCTAATTTTACTATAGCTTTTAACTTAATAGACTATAAAAAGCTTATTATAGCTCTAGAAAATAGATATTCTACTATAGTTATTATACTAACTTATAAGCTATCTTATAGTATATACAGTATAAATTTAATTTAATAGTATAGTATTTAAGCTATTTAAAGTTAAAGTTAGAATACTATAAGAATTACTACTATTATGAATACTTTTTATTCTATTTATTATAAGTCTCTATAAAAATCTTAAAAAAACTTAAGAAGTAATTATTATTAAATTTACAGATAATATAAATATACTTATCTTTAGAACTTTAGTAGTAAAAATATAGATATAACTTAAGGCTATATAGAAGATTTATACTAACTAAACTTAATATAATAGAATAATCTTTAAGTAAAATAAAGCTAAATTACTCTATTTTATATAAGGCTATTAGATAAATTAAACTTAAATTCAATTTAATAATAATCTAATAGTATTAGTTTAAATAGTTTAGTTTTTAAGCTTTTAAATTAACTGAAAACTACTATAAAGACTTTATATCTTTAAGCTTAAAGGTAAATTAAAATATTAAAAGTAAACTCTTACTGTAATTACTATAAGTATATAGAGTATTAATCTTATAGCAGTAAGATAAATATATACTTAAGTTATTAGAGTTACTATTAGCTATAGTATTAGTATATTCTATAAGTCTATCTCTTTAGATAGAAACCTATAAAAGCCAGTAAAAACTCTTATAGTAAAGTAAATTTAGACTCTACTTATAGTAGAAAGAGTCTATAAAGTTACTTTAGTATAACTCTTTAAGAGTAAGTTAAATATATTACTACTTAATATATATTTTAATAAATATATTATTAGATTTTATAGCTATTTTAAATAATAGGAAATAGAAGTACTTATATAAATTGCAGCTATAGTAGTAATAAAGTGAATTTAATAGAAAAAGTAGAGAGTTTTATAGTACTATTTAATATAAAAGTATAAAGACTGACTTACTAGCTGGCTATTTAGTTATAATAGGCAGCCTAAATAAGTTTAAATTTAGAAATATATATTTTAAGAATAGTAAGAAAGATAGAATTAAGCCTATTATATATTATATAAAAGGTAGATTTAAAATAGAATTAAACTAACTAAATTAAACTTACTATTTAATAGAAAGAAAGTTATTTAACTTTATAATAGACTGAAGAAATATAAAAGTTTAATACTTATTTAACTATATATAGAAAGACTAAATCTATAAAGCTTTCTTTTTAATAGATATATACTTAATACAGCTTTACTATAGTATTAATATAGAAATATAGATAAAACTTTAAATTATATCTTCTTTTACTGCTTACTATATATAGAATAATATAGATTTATTTTAAATTTACTTTAAAACTAATATAAACTTACTATTTAATTTTTAAAGCTAGATATAGCCTATACTCTTACCTATTAATTCCTATAGCTCTAATTAATTCTCTACTTTTAATATATAATATAGCTCTATAAGATATACTGTAATAAGCTTAATATAGAACTAATAAGCCTATAGTATAACTAATAATAGTACTTTAAACCCCCTTTAAAAAGAGTACTTAATATACTCTAGAAAACCTCTAAAAAGAAAAAACCAGCCTATATATATATAATATTATATATTAAGTCTATAATACTAATTTATTAGGCCTATACTAATTATACTCTCTACCTACTAACTTTCTTTTTTCTTTCTTTCTATTACTATTTACCTTCCTACTAAACTTATCTTATTTTTATTTTCTTTTTTCTTTTTTTTTTATACTTTTTATCTCTCTTTTAGCTTTAATAGCTTCTTTTTACTATAAGAACTTAACTAAGGTAGCTAGAATTAAATCTATAATAGCTTTAAGATATTTAAGTACTTTAGTAATATAGATTATTCTACTAGCTAATTTAATAAACTAATTAGATAATAATCCTATAGTAATAACTATAGAAGTATATAAATATACTAAAGGTATCTAACTTTTAGCTCTTAAGGTTTTATTTTTAAGCTTTTAGAAGTCTATCTTTTAAATAGATAGTATTAATAGTAAACTTAAGCTAAAAGTAACTTAAATCTATATTAATCTTTTTATTCTTATATAAAAGAGTAACTACTAATATTTAGATATTAGTAATTACAGTAAATATTAGAAGTATATATATTTACACATATATATATATAAGCTATATAGCTACTTACTGCTATATCTATATATTATTAGTATATTAAATCTAATTTAGAAATAAAAAACTTACTAACTTAATCTCTATAGAGACTTATTAAGCTATTTTTATATATCTATATTATATATATAAAATAGGAAATAAAGTATACTAACTTTAATTTCCTAAAGATACCCTCTATAACTCTCTTTCTCTTTATTTAATAAATAGTTAATTAATAGAATCTCTATAGATTTAATATAAAGCTATATTAAAGTAACTAGTATTATTATTATTATTATTATTATATTATTATTATTTAATACGAAGTTAATATAGATAGCTATAATAGAACTGTAGTAAAAATATACTGTTATTATTATTATTACTGCTATTTTTATTATAGGAAGTTAAAAAGCTATACTTTAAAGCTAGAGGCAGAAAATACTAACTTATTAATAAAATCCTAGTAATATAGTTAGATTAGTAATATAAACCTAAATTGGAAATACTGTTAGTACAGTAGGAAGAAAAAGTAGAGGTTAACTTATAAAGCTCTAAAAAAGAAAGAAAAAGAGAAGGCTATAACAGCTAGAGTATAAGATTTAAATACCTCTTTAGACTGTTAATAACAGTTAGAATATTAATAGCTAGATAGTATTAAGCTCTACTTTTATAGCTATAGGCAGCTAGCAGATTATTTTAATACACTAAATTTATATTAGAATATATAATATGTCTGTAGTAGCTATAAACTACTAATACTAATAATAATAATAATAATATATAGTAAGATTAGGCAATATATCTAACTTAACTATATATAGCCCCTACTATATATAGACTAATTTAAATATTCAGATTATAGGATATTTTAATTCTAGTAGAAGGACTACTTTCTTAATTTATATAATACTAATAGAGCTTTAACTTAAGCTTAAGATATAGAATAGAGGTTTTCTTCTAGCTACTATAGTTTTTTTCTTTATTTCTACAGTATAAAAATACTATCTATTTTTAATTAAATCTATAGAGTATAAATATAATATATATTAATAAAGCTTATATTTAAGTTAAATAGCTAGTAGCTATATTAATATATAAAAATAAATAAAGCTTTTATATATTTTATATATTTTCTTAATATTATTTCAGTTTATATATTAACTATTTATAATTATATAAAGTTATTAAAATTAATAAATATACTTATAACTAATACTTTATAATATAATCTTATTATATTTATAAATATATAGAAAGAAATTCTGTATTAGTTTATATTTAAAATTCTTAATTATCTTTTTTTAGATTAATATAATATTTATATAGATAGAGTTAAAATATAAAGAGTTTCTAAAATAAAAATAAAAGTTAAATAAAATATAGAATAGTTTTATATACTGTCTCTATTTATTAAAGATACTACTAATATTAATTTAGAGTTTATTAGTATATTAAAGCTTAATAAAGTAAATATTACTTATTTATATATAGTATATAGTATACTATTTAACTAAAAGTATTAGTTTTTACTTTATAGCTTAATTCTCTACTTTTTAAATAGTAAAGTATTAAAGAAAAACAGTATTATTTTTATATAGACTGCTTTTTATAAATAAAAGCACTATTATTAAATTAGCTAGTATTTAATTAAAAGAGTAAAAACAGACTAATAATTATAATAAAATATAAAGAGAGTAACTATCTTAAGTAATATAAATAGAAAAAAGCTAATATTACTATTTATAGAGTAAAGTAGCTATAGCAGTATATATTTTCTAACTTTAAACAGTAAAAAATAAATTTATTATAAATAATAGAAAATAGAAAAAGAATATAAAATATTAAAATTAAATATTCTATTAGTAGTAAAAAAACTGAAATTAAACTTAAATAGTTATATCTTTTAGTATTTTAATATATCCTAATATATAACAGTTATTTATATATAAGTTACTAAATATATAGTATTTACTCTTTAACTTTCTATCTTTATTTTCTCTATACTATTAATATCTTTAAAAATAGTAATACTTTCTATTAAATTAAGTAGCTTTAATAGTACTTTCTCAGTTTAATAAGTAATAAAAGGAATTTTTAAAGAATTTAAATTTAAATTTAAACTAATATTATTAAGAGTATTACTATTTATATAACTCTATATTACTATTTAAATAACCTTTTTATTATATAACTATATTTCTCACTCTACTAAAGCTACTATATTTACTATCTATAATACTATATATTTATATTATTATCTTTCTTAACTTTCTTAGCCTTTAAGCTATTAATTCTTACTATTTTTATTATAGCTAATATAGATAATACTAATAATCTACTTAGCTATATTTAAGTATTAGTTTCTATAGTATATAACTTCTTTTAAGACTTTTTTTTTCTTTTTTTAGTTATTCTACTGTAATTATAGTATTACTTTTATAAAAAAGTCTTTAGTAAAAAAGAAAAAAGTTAATAATAAGGTTATTCTAATTTATATTACTCTTATATATAACTATAGCAATTTATATCTCTTTAAAAGTATTAACTTAAAATAGTTTTAGTATATATATAAAACTAGCTATTAATTTAAAATTATAGCTAAAATTTTATATAAGATAAACTAGTAGTAAATCTATAAGATAGCTAGCTATTATTATAATTATAGTTTTTCTTTAGATTTTTTAGCTTATTTAGCTTACTATTAGTAAACTATAGGCTAATAGTAACTTAAAAAATCCCTTTTTAACTATAAATTTCTTTCTGCCTATAAGATAAGTAATATTATTAGAGATACTACTATAATACTATTCTTTTTTATATAAAAAGATATTTATAATAACTACTAAAAGCTATAAATTAAATTTCTTAAAGGAAAAATATTAATATAGATATAAATTCACTCCCTTTAAAAATATAGTCTTTAGTATATTAGTAAATATAGCTTTAACCTTAAGATTAAAAGTATTTTCTAAACTTATTTTTAATATAAGTAAATATAAACTAAATTCCTTAAGGTTTTCAGTTTTAATAATATATATAAAACTAACTACTTTAAAATATACCTATTTTAAATTATAGATATTATAGATTAAAAGTTTATTATTAACTTTAACTTTAATCTTATTAATATAGAAAAAAAAAAGGGGTTTTAATAGTTTTATATATAACTTAATAAATTTAGAAACTCTCTCTATATTTTAATACTATCTATTATTATTATAGATAAAAAGCTTACTTTTAACAATATTCTTTTTTAAGTCTTTCTATAGATATAATAGCAGCTCTATATATATTATATTAATATTAATATTAATATAAAAATTAAGTTATACTAAAAGAAGCTAAAAGATATAGGTAATTTTAATAATAATAATACTAATAATAATAAAGATTAAAATATAAATAACAATTTAACTACTTAAGCTACTATTTAATATAAAATAAAGAAAGATATTACTAATATACTATAGCTATATAAGCTTACTTAAGAGATAATATTTTATATTTAGTAAAGTATAATTTATACTTTAAAAAAATCTAACTTTAAAACTACTTAAATAGTAATAAACTATATATACTATTTACAGTAAAAAGTAATTCTATAGTATATTTTCTAAAAGTATATAGATTAGTATAAATAGTAAGTAAAATACTTTATTAACTGCTATTATAACTTTAGCTAGTAGGTTAATAGCTTTATTAAAACTGCTTATAAAAAATATAAAGTTATATTTAGTTATAAGTATTAAAAATCTTTTTTATTTATATAAGGCTATTATATAAATACTAACTTAAAAAAAGTAAGATTATAATTAAAAAGCAGCTAAAATAATAATATAGTAACATTAAAAATATATATATTAGAAATAACTTAATAACTTATCTATATAAATTATCTATATAGTTATTAATCTACTAGCTAAATAGTATTATTTTACTATTACTATAATATTCTTACTTATTTAATAGATTATACTATTATAATTCTATAGAAATATCTTCTTATAGTAATATAGTTTTTCTTATATAGTTATATTATTCTATAGTATCTTTAGATATTATAGCTACTAATAAAAAAAGATATTTATATATACTAATAGCTTAAAAATCCTTTAATTAAATTTCTCTTAAAATATATATAATTTCTACTAACTGAAATCTTTAGAATCTTATAAAACTACCTTTTTAACTCTATAATCTTTTTATTATTAAAAACTTTTATAGTAAACTATATCTTTTTAGTAATAAAAAGCTTATAATGTCTTTATTTTTACAGTTTAACTCTATATAAGCTATATAATTAATATAGCTTTAATAGCTAAAATAAAGCTACTAAATAATCTAGTAGTTTAACTTAAATATATAGTATATACTATTATAAGCTAAGCTTAAAATATAGAGTAGCTTAAAATTAACTTAAAAAATATTAATATTAAAATTATAAAGCTATATAAATACTAAAGATAGAAAAGTAAAAGGTAAATAAGGCTAAAGGTATTAAGAAGGCTAAAAGTTAATAATACTATTTTTAGCTATAAAGAAAGTTATTTTAGCTATATAGTAATAACTTTAAAATAACAGCTAAATTAATATAAATATTATTTTTTATAGAGAAATATTAAAGATATATTATTTAAATAATTTAGCTATAGCTAAACTTATAGATTATTATATTATATAGATATTAATTAAATTTACTTAATATTTATTATATTTTTTAATTTATACTGTAATTTTAATATAGTAGAAAAAAGATATAAAATATAAAGTAAAAGAATATAGTTATATACTAAAAAAATTATTTAAATAGTAATATAAAGTTATATAGATAATTATACTTATTATTAATTCTTTATTTATAATTATTAAAGTTTATTCTATTTAATAGTAATAATTCTAACTATATTATTATTTAATAGAAAAAGTCTATTTATTTTAACTTTACTATTAGCTTTTTATATAAAAGAAGTTTTAAAAACTTTATTAATATTAAAATATAATATTAAAGTAATACTATTTATAGCTTAAATTATATATATTTAGTTTAAAAGTATATAAATAGCTATTTTATAGAACTTCTTTTATTTATTACTATATTAAGCTTTTATTATTAAGTTATTAGCTTTAGCTATTCTTTTAATTTAATTTACTATTATTTTCTTAAGAACTGTTCTTAATGTTAAAAATAAAACTATAAATTAATATAAGCTTACTTTATTCTTTTTTTTTAATATTTAACTTTAGAAATTACTATTATATTTAAGTGCTAAAAGGCTATTAAAAACTAGATAAAAAACTAGCTTATATTTATAATTATAATAATTCTTATAGTAATCCTAATATAATTTAACTTTAAAAGCCTATTAAAGTTTCTATTTAAGCTTAAAGTTTTTTAATTCTATATATTATATAGAATTTAAGCTATTTTATTAATAAATAATATCCTTAAAATATTATTAATTTAAAATAGCTTTAATAATAAGTTAATATCTTTTTTAAGCTTTATTACTTTTGAAAAGAATTTTACTATTAATATATTTACTTTTTCCTTTTATATAATTATTACTTTTATTTATATTTATACTCTATAGATTTAATTAAAAATATATAGTATTTTTATACTATAGAAATAAAAAAAAACTATAGTAGCTAGAAGAAAATTTTTATTTTATATTTTAAGCTTAAATTAAAGCTCTATTAATATTATATAAGTTAAGAAAGTAATTCTTCTACTAGAACTGAAATTATTCTATAACTTAAATATTTAAGTTAGTTTATATACAGTAAGAGCTATATATAGTTAGATTAAGTATATTATTTAACTCTACTATATATTATTATTATTATTAGTAGTTTATAGCTGCTACAAACAGATTATATATTCTAATATAAGTTTGATATATTAGAATAATCTACTAGCTACTTATAGCTATATAAGTAGGGCTTAATACTAGCTAGCTATTAATATTCCAGCTATTATTAACAGCTTAAAAAGGTATTTAAATTTTATACTTTAGCTGTTATAGCCTTCTTTTTTTCTATTTTCTTTAAAGTCTTATAAGTTAATTTTAACTTTTTCTTTTTATTATACTAATAGTATTTCCAATTTAAATTTATATTGTTAATTTAACTGTATTATTAGCATTTTATTAATAAATTAGTATTTTCTATTTTTAGTTTTAAAATATAGCTTTCTAACTTTTTATAGTAAGAATAGTAATAGTAATAATAATAATAGTATATTTCTATTACAGTTTTATTATAGCTATTTATACTAACTTCTTACTAAATAACAATAATAATAATAATAATAATAATAATAATAATACTAATTACCTTAATATAGCTTTATATTAAATTTATAGAAATTCTATTAACTAACTGTTTATTAAATAAAAAGAAAAAAAGTTATAAAAAGTAGCTTTAAGAAATTAAAGTTAGTATATATTTATATCTTTTATTCTATATATATTATATAGATATATAAGAATAGCTTAATAGATTTCTATAGAAATTAAATTAGTAAGTTTTCTATTTTTAAATTAGATTTAATATACTAATAATATATAGATATAGCAGTAAGTAGCTATATAGCTTATATATATATATATAAGATATATATACTTCTAATATTTACTGTAGTTATTAATATCTAAATATTAATAGTTATTCTTCTATATAAAAATAAAGAGATTAATATAGATTTAAATTACTTTTAACTTAAGTCTACTATTAATACTATCTATCTAGAAGGTAGACTTTTAGAAGCTTAAAAATAAAGCTTTAAGAGCTAAAAGTTAAATACTTTTAGTATATTTATATACCTCTATAGTTATTACTATAAAATTATTATCTGACTAGCTTACTAAGTTAGCTAGTAAAGTAATTTATATTACTAAGGTATTTAAGTATCTTAAAGCTATTATAAATTTAATTTTAACTACTTTAATTAAGTTTTTATAGTAAGAAAAGCTTATTAAAGCTAAAAGAAAGATAGAGAGTATAAAAAAGAAAGAAAAGAAAAAGAAAAATAAAGTAAGTTTAATAGAGAGGTAAATAGTAATAGAAAAAAGAAGGAAAGAAAATTAATAGGCAGAAGGTATAATTAGTATAAGTTTAATAAGTTAGTATTATAAGCTTAATATATAATATATATATATATATAGACTGGCTTTTTCTCTTTAGAGGTTTTTTAAAGTATATTAAGTATTCTTTTAAAAAGAAATTTTAAAGTGCTATTACTAATTATACTATAGGTTTATTAATTCTATATTAAGCTTATTATAGTATATTTTATAGCGCTATATTATATATTAAAAGTAGGAGATTAATTAGAGCTATAGAAACTAATAGATAAAAGTATAAACTGTATTTAGCTTTAAAAGTTAAATAGTAAGTTTTTATATTAATTTTAAGATAGATTTAAGATAAATCTATATTATTCTATATATAGTAAGCAGTAGAAAAAGATATAATTTAAGGTTTTATCTATATTTTTATATTAATACTATAGTAAGGCTATATTAAGTATATATCTATTAAAGAGGAAACTTTATAAATTTAGTCTTTTTATATATAGTTAGATAAATATTAAACTCTTATATTTCTTTAGTCTATTATAAGGTTAAATAACTTTCTTTCTGTTAAATAGTAGACTTAACTTAGTTAGTTTAATTTTATTTTAAGTCTATCTTTTATATAATATATAATAGGCTTAATTCTATTTTTTCTGCTATTTTTAAAATATATATTCCTAAATTTAAACTTATTTAAACTGCTTATTATAACTAAATAGCTAATTAGTAAGTCAGTTTTTATACTTCTATATTAAGTAGTATTATAGAGCTTTTTATTTTTTCTATTAAATCTATCTTATAGCTATTATAGCTGCAGTTTATATAAATATTCCTATTTTCTATTATTTAAAGTAGCTATAAAATCTAATAATATATTTATTAAAGTATATATTAAGTAGTAGTATATCTAACTTACTCTTAAGAAGCTATATTACAGTAGCTTTATAGACTCTTCTTACTATAAGTAGAGTTTAAGTTTATTTTACTATAAGAGTTCTTACTAACTTCTATAGGTTTCTATTTAAAGGGATAAACTTATAGAATATACTAATACTATAGCTAATAGTAGCTTTAATAACTTAAGTATATATTTATCTTACTACTATAAAATTAATACTCTATATACTTAAAGTAATTATAATAAGAGTCTATCTTTAATATTTTAGTTTATCTTTAAGCTTAAAAATATAAGATTTTTTATAGCAGTTTTCAGTTAATTTAAAAGCTTAAAAACTAAACTATTTAAATTAATACTATTAAGTTATTATTAAGTTAAACTTAAATTTAATCTCTTTAATAGCTTTATATTAAATAGAGTAATTTAGCTTTATTTTATTTAAAGATTATTCTATTATATTAAGCTTAATTAGTATAAATCTTCTATATAGCCTTAAGTTATATTTATATTTTTACTATTAAAGTTCTAAAGATAAGTAAATTTATATTATCTATAAACTTAATAATAATTATTCTTTAAGCTTTTTTAAGATTCTTATAGACGCTTATAATAAATAGAATAAAAAGTATTAATAATAATAGTAATTTTTATAGTATTCTAACTTTAACTTTAAATAGCTTAAATACTATACTATTAAATTAGATTTATACTATATATACTATAAAATAGCTTATAAGCTAATATAATAGCTATAGTAGAATATCTATTTTCTATAGAGCTATAATAAGCTTTCTATAGTTTATTAAGTTAAAAACTATAGTAAAGTTAGCTTAAAGTAATAAGGTTATTCTATATTAATTTTATACTATTTATACTATTTTAATTATAACTATAAAAGCTAACTCTATAAATCTTTTTATATAGTTATTTATTTAATCTTTAGGTAGAAGCCTTTTTATATCTACCTTAACTATAATATACTTTCTAATTACTATTTCTATAATTCTATTTATTATATTAAGTAGGAAAATAGATTTTTAGCTAATAGCTGTTTATTATTATTTAGGTGTTTTATTTAGCTTTAAGATTACTATAATAAATATACTGTAAAACTAAATTAAAAAGTACTTAAAGGTAAAACTTATATTTATAATTATCTATAGAATCTTTAAAAAGAGTCTTCTATAGACTTTTAGAAATTCTATTAAAATATTATTTTTATTTAGTGTCTTTTAAAACTAAATACTTATAAGAGCTTTATAGATTTTATTAATCTCTATATAAGCCTATATTAAGCCTATAGTATTATTTAATAAGAGGAGGTTATTTAAAATAAATAGAGTATTATTATTATTTATTTATAGCTTTAAAAAGAATCTTATTACTAATATAGATACTTTATTTATATAACTAGTTACTAGCTTAATATTATTTAGCTAGTTTAAAAATAGAAGCTATAATAAAACTAGCTTAATTCTACTGTAAAGTTAAATTTATTTCTTAATTTCCTAAAATAAAATAAGCTTTTATTTTATTATCTTAACTAGTAGATTTCTTTAAGTAGTTTAATAGGCTATATTAATACTTTAGTCTTACTAAGTATAGACTGCTAGTAAATTATTCTAATTAGCTTATTAATTAGTCTATTAGTATTTATAGTAAGCTTATTTAAGTTATTTAATTAAAATTGTAATATTATAGTTTTATTATAAGTTTTAAGTAAGTTTAATATATTTATATATTAAAATAGTATAAACTATAATAAAGTAAAGCTATTTAGCTATTTAAGCTATAACTTAATTAAGTTAATTTTTAGTTTTAATAAAGCCTTCTAACTATTATAGATAGATATAGACTTTATATTTTACTATCTATAAGTTAGTTATTTTCCAGTTTAAAATAAGGGTAAATTTAGAGTTAAATATAGTATATATAGAGCTAAGTTATAGTTACTATATAAAATAGTTAGAGCTATTAAAGTTATAGTTAGTATTTAAATACTAGAGATTAAGCTCTTTATTTATCTATATTAAGTTGAAAATATTATTATAACTATTTTTAAATACTCTAATAATTATACTATAGAGTATAATAAAAATAACTTAAAGTTAAATTATAACTTTAAAAAGACTGTTTATACTTTAAGATTATTATCTATAGTAATTTTAAAGTAAGTAGTAAAAGTTAAAGGTTTTAAGTAGAATAGTATAATTATTTAATTTAACTTTAATAAGAGTCTATAGTATAGAAAAATTACCTTCACTATTTAAAAAGTTATATATAGATATTATTTAGTATTAAAGTTTAATAAATATTATACTTATATAGTTTTTTATTAACTTAAAGGTTTATAACTTAAGTTTATAATACTTATAGATATAAAAAACTATATAGCTACTATAGAAAACTATATAGTAATTTAATATATCTAAATATAATAGAATATTAGTTAGTTCTAACTGTATTACTTCTATTAGTATAATTATATTATATATAGTATATATCTATAATATTAAATATATTAAAGTTAGTTTTTTATATATATTCTATAGAAGAATCTATATTAACTTTTTAAAAAAAAAGATATATTACTAATAAAGTTTATAAAAGGAGATAATATACTTTTAGTATAGCTCTATATTAATAATAAGCTATATAAAATTTAAGATTATTTATTAGTTAATTTTATAGAATAATTTAGTTATTTAAAGCTTTAAAATTTAAAAAGAAATTTAAAAATCTTTATAAAAATAAACTTAAGATATTAAGTATTATTATTTCTAAATTTTAAGAGTCTACTAAAGTACATTTTCTTTTAGTATAATTTTACTATAAAGTAAAATTAACTTTATATTAAATAGTTTTTTTTATAGAGAATATAATAGTATAGAATTTTATTTTTCTTAATAGAGTAAGTTTTATATACTGTACTTCTATATTATTTATAGATTAAATTTACTTTATATATTTAGATAATATATTTAAATTTAAAATAAAAAAAAGTATTATATAGACTAAAAGCCTTTTTTAAATAGCTTATAGTTATAGAGTTTAATATTAAATAGTAGTCTATTATTATATAAGTAGTTAGTATCTTAAATTAAAGCTATATATAAAACTAAATTTACTTTTAAATTAAATTTAAATTAGCTTTTAGTTTTTTTAGTCTATATAATTTTAATATTATTTATATATTTAATATTAGTAATAAGTTTATTTATATTATTTAGTATAGCTATAAGTTAGATTTCTTTTACTATTACTCTATATATTAAGTAGACTAATATAGTCTTCTTATTAAAGACTATATCTAGTTAATTATTATTATATATAGCTTTAACTTTATTTAATATTAAGAATATTAAAACTATATCTTTACTTAAAAGGTATCTTATTATAAAAATATTATTATTACTCTAAACTTTATTTATAGCTATTATAGTATCCCTTAGGGTTTTACTCTTTATATCTAAAAGAGTATTATAAATATAAACTGTAACTTTATATTTAGCTTTAATTTTAAGTTAACTACTTACTAAAGTTAGTATATATTAAAATTAAACTTTAAATAGCTATAAATATATAAAAGAATTAGAATAAGTTACTTATAGTAGTAAGTACTATAGTAAGAGCTATTATAATAGCTATTATAACTACTTTAGTAATTCTTACTATTATTTACTCTTCTATAGTAGAAGTTATAGTATTAGTATAGATATATATCTTATATATATTAGTATAAGCTTAAAATAATAGTTTAAATCTATTTAAAAAGGTTAAAAGAGATAATTCTAGAAATAGTATTATATACTTTGTTTTTAATATTATTAGCTAGTATATAAGTTGCTTTTTTAGTAGGTTTAATACTAATCTATATTATATACTAACTTATATTTATAAAAGAGTTATACTAGCTATACTTAAAGCTAATATAGCTAGAATTAATTACTATTAGTAATACTATAGTGTCTTTACTATAGACTTAATATACTATTAGTTTTAGTTTAAAAAAGACTTATAGAGTTTAAATTTAATATTAAAATAGTTTTTAAAGGTAATTTAAAGCTATAATAGTAAATATTAGCTTAATATTATAGAAGTTAATATAATTATTACTTTTCTATTTAATTATTTAAGTATTAAAATACTATTTAAACTTAAAGTTTTTTAGCTTTTAATTTAAATTTATCTTACTATTTTAAAAGCTTTTTTTAGCTTTTTTAATATTATATAAATTACTTCTCTTTATATAGTAGTTTTTATTCTATAGATAGTTTATTTTTTATAGTTACTTATATTTTAAAGTACTTAACATATATAATAAGCAAGTATACAATATAAGCAAGTATATATTTTTACCTCTAACTACTAAATTTCATCTTTTAATTTAATTTTCTTAACTACAAATTATATTATTCTCAATTAATAAGGCAAATATTAATCTTACTCTTTAAGCCCTTAAGAAAGACTTTTAATTAACTCCCTTTTACACTTTAAAAATCTATAAATTCTCCTGCTACACCCTAAAACACCAATATAATAGTATTTCTTCCCGACGCAATATTATACCTAATTTAAGAAAACTATTTAATCTAGAAGAATAGATTATTATTTAATTTATTCTCAATCTAAATTTATAAGAGTTTCCCCTGCAATTATATAGTATTAAAGAAATAGCTAACTAACTGCTTGCTAACTGCAATATATTACCTATTAGCAAGCACTAGACTTCTAACTTTATTAGGTAACAACTAGAGCTTAAAATGTATTTTCTTCGTAAATATAACTATTAGAGGGCTAAATGTAAAGATCTAATAATTATTTGCAATTAGTTTAGGCTTATAGAGAATATAATCGCGAAATATAGTATCAACCTAGCCGATATCTACAACTTTAATAAGACTGGCTTTATAATAGGTATTATTACAAGCAGAATAGTTGTTATAGGTGCAGATAGATGTCGAAATCTGAAATCAGTGCAGTCTGAAAACTGGGAATAGGTTATAGTTATTCAGGCAATTAATATAGAAGGCTAGACAATCTAGCTGTTTATTATAGTTACAAGCCAATATTATCTTGCTAGCTAGTATTAGGAAAGTAACCTTTCGGGCAATTAGGCTATTGTAATAACTTAAAATAGCTGGACCGATAATAAGATAGGTTTTGAGTGGCTTAAGCACTTTAACTAGTATATAAAGAATTAATTAACTGGTTACTATTATCTTTTAATCTTTAATAGGTATAAAAAGTTACCACTCTATTAACTTTAAGAAATATTATAAAGAGAATAATATTATTATACTTTATATACTGCCTTATTTATCTTTTCTACTTTAGCTTCTTAATATTAGGTACTTTAAGCTATTTAAAATAGCCTATAGTTAAGTAATTAAGTAATTAATTAGATGCTTTATTACTTATATTTTAAAGATTAAGTTCTTTTCAGCCTTCTATACTACTTATAAAGCTGCTATAATAAGGAGTAATATTAAGGGAGGCTTTAAAGGAGCTAGATTTATTCTTTTAAATTCAGAAAGTATTATATTAAAGCTTAATATATAGCTATAGACTTTAATACTGACTGTAAAGAAGGTTAACTTCTCTAACTTTTAGGTCTTAAAGATCCTAAAGATAGTACTTAAAGCTAGTTTGCAGTCTAAATATCTTAAAAGATAAATAAGAAGATATTAGAGTAGCTCTTTAGTATTAATTCTTAAGGCACTTAAGTTATTTTCTAAAAGAATAAAATAATAATAATATATTAAATGGTATTATTAAAGTTTAAGAATTAGATTCTTTAATAGGTAAATAAGACTTTTAGTAAGCAGTATAGAGTAAAAAGAACCTATCTATATTAAGAAGGGAAGATAACTGTAGATAAAGAAAGGAGTAAGATAGATTAGAGAGATATTAATATACAGGTAGCAGCTAAATTGTTGAGAAGTAGTAGTTAAGAGAGGTTAGTAATACTGAGGGAAAGATACTATAGAACTTATAGAAAGGCCAGTTATAATATAAGAATCTATCAGACTGTTATTAAGACCTCTAAAGAACAGTATAGCAATTAGTTTTAATTAATTAGATATTTTATTATATTTTTATTACTAAATCTATATTAAAGGTTAGAGAAAAGTACATGCTTATTTATACTGTATGCTTACTTATTATATATATTAATTTATTTATACTTTATAAATTTAATTAAAAATAGATAGTACTTTTATACTATATAAATAAAGAAAAAACTATAGAAACTAAAAGAAAACTTCTATTCTATATCTTAAGCTTAAATTAAAACTCTATTAGTATTATATAAATTAAAAAAGTAGTTTTTCTGCTAGAATTAAAATTATTCTACAACTTAAATATTTAGATTAATCTATATACAGTAGGAGCTATATATAGTTAAAGTTAAGTATATTACTTAATCCTACTGTATATTATTATTATTATTAGTTATTTATAGCTACTACAAATAGATTATATATTCTAATATAAGTTTAGTATATTAGAATAGTCTGCTAGCTGCCTGCAGCTATAAAAGTGGGGTTTAGTACTAGCTAGCTATTAATATTCTAACTGGTATTAACTGTTTGAAAAGGTATTTAATTCTTATACTCTAGCTATTATAGTCTTCTCTTTTTCTTTCTTCTTTAAAGCTTTATAAGTTAACCTCTACTTCCTCTTTCTATTATACTAATAGTATTTCTAATTTAGGTTTATATTACTAATCTTATTATATTAATAGGATTTTATTAATAAGTTTGTATTTTCTATTTTTAACTTATAGTATAGTCTCTAACTTTTTATAGTAAGAATAATAGTAGTAATAATAATAATAATAACAGTATATTCCTACTATATACCTACTGTAGTTATTTATACTGTAGTTAACTTATTAGATAATAATAAAAAAGATAATAATAATAATACTAAAGACTTTAATATAGTTTTATACTGAATCTACTAGAGTTCTAATAGCTAATCTATCTATAGGCAAAAAAAGAGAAAAAGAGTTAAAAAGAATACCTCTAAAGAGTTAAAGCTAGTATACTTTACTCTCTATTTTATATATATATTATATAGATATATAAAAATAGCTTAATAGATCTCTATAGAAACTAAGCTAATAAGTTTTTTATTTTTAAGTTAGATTTAATATACTAATAATATATAGATATAGCAGTAAGTAGCTATATAATTATATATATATATATATAAGATATATATACTTCTAATATTTACTGTAGTTACTAATACTTAAGTATTAATAGTTATCCTTCTATATAAGAATAGAAAGATTAATATAGATTTAAGTTACTTTTAACCTAAATTTACTGCTAATACTATCTATCTAAAAAACAAACCTTTAGAAACTTAAAAATAAAGCTATAAGAGCTAAAAGTTAAATACCCCCAGTATACTTATATACTCTTATAGTTATTACTGTAGAATTATTATCTAATTAACTTATTAAGCTAGCTAGTAGGGTAACTTATATTACTAAAGTACTTAAATACCTTAAAGCTATTATAAGTCTAATTCTAGCTGCTTTAATTAAGTTCTTATAGTAAGAGAAAGCTGCTAAAGTTAAAAGAGAGATAAAAAGTATAGAGAAGAAAGAGAAAGAGAATAAAAATAACATAAGTTTAGTAGGAAGATAGACAGTAATAAAGAAGAAAGAGAGTTAGTAGGCAGAGAGTGTAATTAGTATAGGTTTAATAAGTTAGTATTATAGACTCAGTGTGTAATATTATATATATATAGGCTAGTTTTTCCCCTTTAGGAGTTTTCTAAAATATATTAAGTATCCTTCTTAAGAAAGTTTTAAAGTACTATTACTAATTATACTGTAGGCTTATTAGTTCTATATTAAGCTTATTACAGTATATCTTATAGAGTTATATTATATATTAAAAGTAGGGAATTAGTTAGAGCTATAGAAACTAATAGGTAAAAGTATAGACTATATCTAGCTTTAAGAGTTAAATAGTAAATTTATACTAATTTTAAAGTAGGTTTAAGATAAATCTATATTATTCTATATATAGTAAGCAGTAAAAAAAGATATAATTTAGAGTTTTATCTATATTTCTATATTAGTATTATAGTAAAGCTATATTAGGTATATATCTATTAAAGAGAAAGCTTTATAGGCTTAATCTTTCTATATATAGTTAGATAAGTATTAAACTCTTATATTTCTTTAGTCTGTTATAAAGTTAGGTAACTTTCTTTTTATTAAATAGTAAGCTTAATTTAGCTAGTTTAATTCTATTTTAAGTCTGCCTCTTATATAATATATATAATAGACTTAATTCTATCTTTTCTACTATTATTAGAATGTATATTTCTGAATTTAGGCTTATTTAGGCTGTCTATTATAATTAGGCAGCTAGCTAGTAAGTTAGTTTTTATACTTCTATATTAGATAGCACTATAGAGCTTTCTGCTTTTTCTATTAGATTTATCTTATAGCTGCTATAGCTGCAGTTTATATAAGTATTTCTATTCCCTATTATTTAAGGCAGCTATAGAATCTAATAATATATTTATTAAAGTATATATTAAGTAGTAGTATATCTAACTTACTCTTAAGAAGCTATACTAAAGTAGCTTTATAGGCTCCTCCTACTATAAATAAAGCTTAAGTCTACTTTACTATAAGAGCTCTTACTAGCTCCTATAGGTTTCTACTTAAAGAAGTAAGCTTATAGAATATACTGGCACTATAGCTAATAGTAGCTCTAATAACTTAAGTGTATATTTATTTTGCTGCTATAAGGTTAACACTCTATATACTTATAGTAATTACAGTAAAAGCCTATCTTTAATACTTTAGTTTGCCTCTAAGCTTAAAGATATAAAGTCTCTATAGCAGTTTTCAGTTAATTTAAAAGTTTAAAAACTAAACTGTCTAAACTAATACTATTAAGTTATTACTAAGTTAAATTTAAGTCTAATCTACTTAGTAGCTTTATATAAAATATAGCAATTTAGCTTTATCTTACTTAAAGGTTATTCTATTATATTAGGCCTAATTAGTATAAATCTCCTATATAGCCTTAAGTTATACCTATATTTCTACTGCTAAAATCCTAAAAGTAAGTAGATTTATATTATCTGTAAATCCAATAATAATTACTTTTTAAGCTCTTTTAAAGTTCTTATAGAGGCTTATAATAAATAGAATAAAAAGTATTAATAATAGTAGTAATTTCTATAGTACTCTAGCTTTAACTTTAAATAACTTAAATACTATACTATTAAATTAAATCTATACTGTATATATTATAAGTTAGCTTATAAGCTAGTATAATAGCTACTATAGAATATCTATTTTCTATAAAGCTATAATAAGCTTTCTATAGTTTACTAAGTTAAAAGCTATAGTAAAATTAACTTAAAGCAGTAAGACTACTCTATATTAATTCTATACTATTTATACTACTTTAACTATAACTATAAGAACTAGCTCTATAGATCTCTTTATACAGTTATTTATTTAACCTTTAGGTAGAAGTCTTCTTATTTTTACCTTAGCTGTAATATACTTTCTGACTACTATTTCTATAATTTTATTTATTATATTAAATAGGAAAATAAATCTCTAGCTAGCAGCTATTTATTATTACTTAAGTATTTTATTTAGCTTTAAAATTACTATAATAAATATACTGTAAAATTAAATTAAAAAGTATCTAAAAGTAAAGTTTATATTTATAATTATCTATAGAACTTTTAAAAAGAGTTTTCTATAAACTTTTAAAAATCCTATTTAAATACTATTTTCACCTAATATCTTTTAGAACTAAATACTTATAAGAACTTTATAGATCTTATTAATCTTTATATAGACCTATATTAGGCCTATAGTATTATCTAGTAGGAGGAGATTATTTAGAATAAATAGAGTATTACTATTATCTACTTATAGCTTTAAAAAGAATCTTATTATTAATATAGTTACTTTATCTATATAACTAGTTACAGACTTAATATTATCTAACTAATTTAGAGGTAAAAGCTATAGTAAGGCTAGCTTAATTTTACTATAGAGTTAAGTTTATTTTTTAATTTCCTAAAATAAAATAAGTTCTTATTCTATTATCTTAACTAATAGATTTCTTTAAGTAGCTTAATAAACTGTATTAATACTTTAATCTTATTAAGTATAAACTGCTAGTAAATTATTCTAATTAGCTTATTAGTTAGTCTATTAATACTTATAGTAAGCTTATTTAAGTTATTTAGTTAAAATTATAATATTATAGTTTTACTATAGATTTTAAGTAGGCTTAGTATATTTATATATTAAAATAATATAAACTGTAATAAGATAGAGCTACTTAGCTATTTAAGCTATAACCTAATTAAATTAGTTCTCAGTTTTAATAGAGTCTTCTAATTATTATAGGCAGATATAGGCTTTTTATTTTACTGCCTATAAGTTAGTTATTTTCCAGTTTAAAGTAAGAGTAAATTTAAAGTTAGATATAGTATATATAAAGTTAAGTTATAGTTACTATATAAAATAGTTAGAGCTATTAAAGTTATAGTTAGTATCTAAATACTAAAGATTAAGCTTTTTATTTACTTATATAAGGTTAAGAATATTATTATAGCTATTTTTAGATACTTTAGTAACTATATTATAGAGTGTAATAAGAGTAATTTAAAGTTAGATTATAACTTTAAGAAAGCTATCTATATCTTAAGATTATTATCTATAGTAATCCTAAAGTAAGTAGTAAAAGTTAAAGTCTTTAAGTAGAATAATATAGTTATCTAGCTTAACTTTAATAAGAGCCTGCAATATAAAAGAGTTATCTCTACTATTTAAAAAGTTATATATAGATATTATTCAGTATTAGAATTTAATAAATATTATACTTATATAGTCTTTTATTAACTTAAAGATTTACAATTTAGGCCTATAGCACTTATAAATATAGAGAACTATATAGCTACTATAAAAGACTGTATAGTAATTTAATATACTTAGGTATAATAGAATATTAATTAGTTCTAACTGTACTATTTCTATTAGTATAATTATATTATATATAGTATATACCTATAGTATTAAATATATTAAGATTAGCTTTTTATATATATTCTATAGAAGGATTTATCTTAATCTTATAGAGGGGAAGATATATTATTAATAAAGTTTATAAGAAATAATAATATACTTTCAGTATAGCTCTATATTAGTAATAAGCTATATAAAATTTAAAGTTACTTATTAGTTAATTTTATAGAGTAATTTAATTATTTAAAGCTTTAAAATTTAAAGAGAAGTTTAAGAATCTCTATAAAGATAAACTTAAAGTATTAGGTATTATTATCTTTAAATCTTAAGAATCTACTAGAGTATTTTTATTTTACTTTTTTTTAGTGTAATTTTACTATAGAGTAGGATTAACTCTATATTAAGTAGTCTTTTTTATAGAAAATATAGTAGTATAGAATTTTATTTTTCTTAGTAGGGTAGTTCTTATATACTATACCTCTATATTATCTATAAGTTAAATTTACTTTATATATCTAGATAATATATTTAAATTTAAAGTAGAAAAAATATTATATAGGCTAAAGGCCTTTTTTAAATAGCTTATAGTTATAAAGTTTAATATTAAGTAGTAGTTTATTATTATATAAGCAGTTAGTATTTTAAATTAAAGCTATATATAGAATTAGATTCACTTTTAAGTTAGGCTTAAGTTAGCCTTTAGTCTTTTTAATCTATATAATTTTAATATTATTTATATATTTAATATTAGTAATAAGTTTATTTATATTATTTAGTACAGCTATAAGTTAGATTCTCTTTACTATTATTCTAAATATTAAGCAGATTAATATAGCCTTTTTATTAAAAGCTATATCTATCTAATTATTATTATATATAGCTTTAGCTTTATCTAATATTAAAAATATTAAAACTATATCTCTACTTAAAAGATATCTTACTGTAATAATATTATTATTACTTTAGGCTCTATTTATAGCTACTATAGTATCCCTTAGAATTTTACTTTTTATATCTAAAGAGGTATTATAGATTTAGACTATAACTTTATATTTAGCTTAACTTTAAGTTAACTACTTACTAAAGTTAGTATATATTAGGATTAAGCTTTAAGCAGCTATAAATATATAGAAGAATTAAGATAAATTACTTATAGCAGTAAGTACTACAGTAAGAGCAGTTATAATAGCTATTATAACTATTTTAGTAATTTTTTTACTATTATTTACTCCTCTATAGTAGAGATTATATATATTAGTATAAATATATATTTTTATATATATTAGTATAGGCCTAAATAACAGTCTAAATCTATTTAAGAAGGTTAAAAGGGATAATTCCAGTAATAGTATTATATATTTTCTTTTTAATATTATTAGCTAGTATATAAGTTACTTCTTTAGTAAGTTTAGTATTAGTCTATATTATATACTAGCTTATATTTATAAGAAGGTTATACTAACTATACTTAAGGTTAATACAGCTAGAATTAATTACTATTAGTAATACTATAATGCTTTTACTATAGGCTTAATATACTATTAGTTTTAATTTAAAGAAGGCTTATAGAGTTTAAATTTAATATTAAAGTAGTTTTTAGAGGTAGTTTAAGGCTATAACAGTAAGTATTAGCTTGATATTACAGAAGTTAAATATATATTTTAAAGTACTATTAAAACAGTTTTTATTTAGTTTTTAACTTATTTTCTTTATATATTTTATATTTTTATATAATAGCTTTTTATATCTTTTTATTCTACTAGTTATTTTTTAAATTATCCTTTTTATATATTTTATATATAGAACTTCTTAAGTTTATTTATAGCTTATATTAAAATTATATAGTAGTTATTTAGAGTTTCTTTTTACTTAAAGAGTTTAATATTAAAAGGTATTTAATATTAATAGTATATTAATCTTTATTAATTAGTTTTTAATTTAATTTTAAGTTTTCTTTAAGTTAATATTAAATATTAGTTAATTATATAGATTATAGAAAGTAATTTAATTCTCTATTTAGAGGAATCTCTATATATACTATATAAACTTTAAGTAAAACTTAAATAAAATTAATTACTAATTCTTTATTATTTCTATCTTATTATATTATTATTTTAAAAGGTAAAAGTAAATTAAAATTCTAACTTCTTATTAAATAAAGTAGTTTATTTACACTTTATTATTAAGTTTATTTATTACTTTAAATTAAGTTGTAAAAGTTAAAATTTCCTTTTAGTATAGTTAAATATTATAGTATAATTATATTAAAGTTATTAAGAAAGCTATTTTAATTAGTATATATTATATTTAATAGCTTCTAAAAGTATATTAAATATATTAAAATTATCTAGTTTTCTATATTAATATCAGCTTAATATTAATTTAAATAAGTTTTATTATTAATTATTTTTACTTTATTCTTAATAAATAGTACTATATATTAAACTTCTTTTAAAGTTTAAATAATTCTATATTTATTTAACATTAAGTAGAATATAGATATATTATTCTTTTAAAGTTTTTTATATTATTAAAATATTAACTTAAGTATCTTTTTTAATTAAGACTTTATATATAGTATTTTAGCTGTATATATTCTATTAAAAAAGTTTTAATATTTAAATATATTAAAAATTACTTTTAATTTAATTTTTACTAAAGATTTTATTAGTTTTATATTTTTAGTTAATAGTTTTTTAAATATTATAATATTATTTTATTTTATAATTTAAATATTTAGTATAATATTAAAAGTTAAAGTAATATATTAAAGATTAAGATTTTTAAGTTAATAAGTAACATTATAGTTTATACATATATTTTTAATACAGTTTTAAAGTTAATTTAATCTTTTTATATTATTTAGTATTATTTTATTAAAATACTTATCTTTTACTATTATTTATTTATTTAAAAGCTTAAAGTAATTTTCAGTTAGAGTTATTTTAAGAAATTAATAAAGATATTTATTATATATTCTTTTTACTATACATCTTATTATCTATTTTATAGAGTAATTTTTACTTTATTTTAAGTAGCCTTTTTTATAGTTATAGTAATATACTTTAGCTTTTTTCTTTTTTACTAAATATTTAATTTTATAGCTATTTTAATACTCTATTAAATTATACTATTAATACTTTACTATATTAATATAGTAGTAAGTAGGATACTTAAACTTATAATATTAATAGTGTTATTTAATATTTGTTCTTTTATAGAATAATATATATTTATAATAGCTTTCTTTTTATAGTAGGCTTTATTTATATAGTTAGTTTATAATTACTTTAATTTTAATACTTATATAAAGTGAGTTTATCTTACTTTTTTTAGTATATTTTAGCAGTTTTATTTTTATAATCTATATACTTTAATTAGCTATTAATAGAGTCTATATTAAAATATTTAATTTCAAGTTTATTATTTTTTCTATTTAAAAATATAAGGTAATAATCTGCTAGAATTAATATAAAATTATTTTAATAGAAAAAACTATTTCTATTTATTTTTTAATACTTATTTTTATATTCTTAATTATTATCTTTATATTAAAAGTAATTTTTAAGTCTCTACTTAAAAGTTATTTTACAACTAAAATATTTACAGCTTAAGTTACTATATTAATTACTATTACTACTTTCTTATTAATTCTTTTAGCTAGCTTTTTTAAAAAAGCTAAAGTTTTAATAGTTACTTCATAATCTTAAGTTAAAGTTTAAATACTACTATATATATACTTATTATTAATACTAAATATATATATTAATACTATTAAAGAATTTAACTTAAAGTTTAATAGACTTATTAGTTTTCTTTTAATATATTAAAAACCTTATTTAGTTATTAGCTATAGTATAATTATATTATAATATTCATTTAAGTTTTAATATAAGTTAATTAGTTTTATAATAACCTCTTTAATTTAGCTTATAAGAAATAATATAAATTAATTTACTTTATTAAATACTTTTTCTATATTATCTTTATTTTATTTTAATTTTAATTTTATTAAGATAAGTTTAATATTTAGTAGTTTTAATATTAAAATATAATATAATAAAATAATCTCCTAAGGTTTTACTTTACTATTTATATCTACTATCTAATTTTATTTTAAAGCTATTTTAATATTTAAATAGTATTAAAGTTTTTAAATTATTTTCTATTATTATTTTTAATTTTAAAGGTTATTTTATAAGTATATTAATAAATCTCTCTTTTTACTATCTATTATTATATAACCTTTAAATATTATAATAATAATATAAAATTAAATTTATAATTTAATAGAGAATATAACTAGAAAAAGCTTAATTAAAACTATATAAGTTATATTAATAATAATAAATAAGCTTTTTTTTAACTTTAACTAATGAGACTTTATAATAAGTTATAAATAAAACTATTTATATAAAAGTATTAAAATACTAACTTTTAGCTGAAAAGAACACTAGTAATTTAACTATATTTTACTTTTAGCTTTTAACTAAATATATACTTTTATAAAGTATCTATAAAAATAATAATTCAGACTATATAAAATATTTTAGCTACTTAATATTTAAAAAGCTCTATTTAAACTTTCAGTTAATTAGTTTTTATAATTACCTTAAATTTATTATTAAAGAAATAGTATAAAATATTTATATAGATAATTACTTAATAGTAGCTAAATAAGCTATAATATTAAAAAGTAAGTAAAAAGAGAGAATTTAGCTTACTTTAATTTAAAATAAATATACTTAACTTTTATATATAAAATATTATTATTAAAGCTTTAAACTTTAAAAAAAGCTATTATAGTAGTAATAATAACTAATATAGTATATAAGTTAATAAATTAAAAGTAGTTACTTACTTTTTTCTATATTTATATTATATAAAAGAGTAATTATTTAAATATAAAAAAGAAAGTAATATTATTTAAATAGTATAATTTAAAAAATAACTTTAAAGGTAACTATAAAATTAATAATTATTATTAATATATTAAAGAAGCTATATATATATATTTATTTAAAAGATTAAAATAACGTTAAAAGTTTTTTATTAAAGTATAAAATAAGCTAAGCTATATAAAGTTATTATTATAAAATAGTATTTAGTTTTTTTATAAAACTCTATTAACTTTAGAAAAAGTAAAACTTAAAATTACTAATAGTAAAATCTAATAGTTAAAGTTTATTATATTATTTATATTTATTATAATTTTAAAATTATAATATAAAAGAATATAAAGCTTTATAATATTAAAGTTTAATTTTATTAATCTTTAATTTAAAAGGTTTATATTTTATATTATACTAATTTATAATAGAAATTATATAGTAAAATTATTAATTTAAAGCTTACTTATAACTTAAATTAAAAAGTTAAATATTAAGAGTAATTAATAAAAAAATAATGTTATTATATTTATATTAAAATATAAAAAAAATAAACTTAAAGTTATTACTACTAATAAAACTCTAAAGTAAAAAAGTTAAAATATTATTACTTTTAAAAAATAGCTTTTTATAGCTATTATAAAAAGCTAAATAGAAGTTTATTTAATAAGTTATTACTATAGAATTATCTATTTAAAGCTAAAAAGAAAAGCTAGTTTCTTACTGCTAATAAGCTATATAGTTACCTTAATAATTTAATAAATTAATTTTTAAAATAAAAGTTATTTAAAGAGATAATTACTTTATTATATTATTAGTAGGTTTTAATATAGCTAGAATTCTAAATTAAACTTTAGTTTATAATATTATGTCTCTTCTTTTTCTTTAGTATAATATTATTATTTTATAAAAGCTTTAAAGTATTTATATAGCTTATTCTCTATTAAAATTAATTTATAATATTCTTTAAAAACTTTTAATACTACTATATTATTAAGTATTCTTACTAGCTTTTAAGTTAGCTATATATAGTTTTATTAATATATTAAAGCTTTATATTTCTTACTATAACTTTACTACTTAATTTTAATATATAAAATCTTTTTAATTTTTTACTTATTATTACTTTTATTATTCTATATTAATAATAGCTATAAGTTGTTTTAAGTTTAACTAAAGATAGAATTTTATAGTATTTTATATAGTAAGTTAATATAAAATTACAGATATATTACTTTTAATATTTTAAGCTTTATTATATAAAAGCTTATAATTTTTATTACTATATATTTATAGTATAGCTAGTTAAGCTTTTTATAAAACTTTAAAAAGTAATAGTTATTTATTATTAGTTATACTTTATTATTAACTTTAAACCTTTTTAAGAGTTAATATTATAAGTTTATAGTATTTTTATTATATTACTATATTATTATTACTGCTATTTAAATATATTTAGTAACTTTATAAATTCTTTTTAGCAGTTTATTTATTATTATATAATAATATTATTTACTAGCTTTTTTACTTTTTTTATAACTGTAAAAAGTTTTTATATTATATTTATACTATATAAAAAATAAACTTATTTAAATAGCTACACTTTTATAGTTATTTAGTACTAACTATACTATTAGAACTTAATCTTTTTAATTTATTTAAAAATATAAAATAAAATCTTATAAATAGACTTTAATCTTTTAGTTAATTCTTTTTAGCTTATTATCTATTTAAGTATAGTAAGTAATATTAAGTTACTATTTAATACTAGCTAATATATAAAATCTTTATTAAAATTTCTCTATTTAATTACTTTCTTTATTATTTATAATAAATAGAGGTATTTTATAAAATTAAAAGTAGCAGCTAATAAATTACTATATATATACTTTAATATTTATACTATTTATTACTTTTAAAGTTACTACTTATATAAGGTAATTTTATATAACTTATAGATATTTTACTGTTAATGTATTAATAGAAAGAAAATTTATAATAAAGTTTATTATAAGATAACTATATAGTTTTTTTAAAACTAATAGTAGCTTTTAAAAGCTTTTTTTTATCTGTTTTTTTAGATATAACTCTTTTTATATATATTATAATTATATATAAAGTAGTAAACTAATTATTACTATTTTAATTAAAAGAATCTTCTACTTAAAATAGCTAGTATTTTATTATAGCTAGAGTATTTAATAACTATAAAGTTATAAAACTACTAAATTAAGTATATTTATAGTATTTCTTTTTTAATATTACTATTTACTAGCTTTATTTTAGTTTCTAATATTTAAATATAATTCTAAAAGATTAAGTAGTTTTTTCTATTAATTTAATATTTTAAGAGTTAAATTTATAGCTTAAATACTATAGAAAAGCTTTTAGCTTTCTGCTATATTATATAGTATATACTATAGTATATTTTATCTTTTTAAGCTATATAATATTATAAATTCTATAGAGAAATATCTTAAATACTTCTATTTATAGCAGTAAAAATACTGCTAGTTTAAGTTTATTAAGTTAAAATTTTACTCTTTTTAAAATTATACTATTTAAAATTATCTATATTATCCAGCTTTATTCTTACTTATTATTAGCTTTAATAAGTAGATTTTACTTATAGTAAGATAGTATATTAAGTATTACTATCTTACTATTAAGTTAATATTTAATTTTAAATTTTAAATAAAATATATTTAATCTCTATTAGCTTTAATAGTTAAAAAGATTTCTTTAAACTATAAAGTATTTTAAGTTATAATTATCTATAAGAATTATAAAAATCTTATAGTCTTTTAAATATAAGTTTTAAATAAGTAAGTAGGTAACTACTATTAATATTTTTTTCTTATAGATTAAATAGTTATATTCTATAGAGTTTAATTATTTTAAGTAATAAATAACTATTTAATAATCTTCTTATTTATTTCTTTATAATAATACTTTTTTTAATATTACTTTAAAATAGTTAGCTTCTATAAAAATTACTTAATTTAAATTTTAATTATATAAAATAAACACTTTATAAAAGTAGTATTTAAGTTCTTTAAATATTACTTTTTTTATTAAGCTTCTATTAAAGTTTTACTTCTTTCTTTATTAAAGCTATTAAAAAACTAATAACTATTAAGTAAACTAATATGAAAATTCAGTAGTAATTTGTAAATTTTAAAAAGCTTTTTACTTTTTTAACTATTATAGATACAGCTTACTTATAGATAGCTTATTACTTTTTAAAGTTATAAATAATATTTTTACTGGCTTTTATAATAGACTTAAGATATTTAATACTTTTTATAGAGAATTTTTATTTCTAGAGGTTAAAATATAGCTTAATATCTACTAAAGTATAAAATACTAGCTGTATTTTTATTTTATAGTTATATAATATACTACTTAAAAAAATAAGTATATTATCTATATATATTATAATAAAGTTATTAAAATAGTAATATAAAACCTTATTAATATATTATTAAAAAGTTATTAGTATTTTATTAAAGTTAAATAGATATACTAGCTACTTAAATAGCCTATAGTATATATAAAAAGTAGTATATTTCTTATACTCTTTTTTAATTTAAATCTTATTAAAAGTAGCTATAATATTAAGCTTAATATACTATTTAACTTAAGTTAGTATATTAAGTATCTTTAGGGTAAATAGTGGAAAGTAGTAATTTCACTTTAAAATTATATTATAAGTATAGTACTTATAGTAAAAGTATAGCTTTCTTTTTAGCTTTTTAATAAATAGTATTAAAGCTATAATAAATAAACTTTTTATCTAAAAGATCTTTTAGAGTTTTTTATAAAATAAGTAATTCCTTCTATAATATACTATATAAAAAGCTTTAAAGTAGCTTTTATTTTTATTTATAGTAATTTAGCTATAAGTTTACTTTATAGTTAATATTAAATTAATATAATAGTAACTAATTACCTTTTTTTAATAAGAATAGCTTTTTAAATTTCTTAAGAATCTTTATTAATATAAAGTCTTTAAGCTGAATATTCTTTTTTAATTTAAAAGTCTTTTTAGTATTTATTAAGCTAAAAGTAAATATTAAGCTTATAGCTTTTTTAGAGTATTTTTATAAATACCTTCTTTTTACTCTAAATACTACTATAAAAACTAATTATTTATATTAAATTCTTTTAATTCTTTTTAATTCTTTTTAATTCTTTTTAATTCTTTTTAATTCTTTTTAATTCTTTTTAATTCTTTTTAATTCTTTTTAATTCTTTTTAATTCTTTTTAATTCTTTTTAATTCTTTTTAATTCTTTTTTAAAAGCTAGCTATATATTAATACTAGTAAATTTATACTAAATATACTGCTTTTTTATATTATATATAATACTATTTATTATAAATTAAAATTTTCTACAGAATATATTATACTCTAGCTTAAATATAATACATATATAAATTTATTTTTTAAATTTATTAATTTCTTTTAAAAATATAGTATCTTTTTTAATAGTTAATAGTAATACTTTTTTAGAAAAGCTATTAAGCTTTTATTTTCTTTTATTTACTAATAGAATATATAATCTTCTAATTAAGTTTTATTAATTATAATATAGTAGTTATATTCTATATCTAATAAAACTATAATAATATTCTTACTATTTATTTTAATTATAATAAGTATAAACTTACTATTTATATACTATATAAAAACAGTCTATTTATTAAGTTTCTTTTTAATTAGCTTTAATATATAATTCTATATTAATACTATTTATTTTCTAAGTTTTTTAATATCTTCTAATTAAAGAATTATAGCTTTATTACTACTTTCTATTAGTATAATAATAATTTTTTCTAAATTATCTTTAGAATTATAAAGATATTTAATACTATATTAATATTTAACTTTATATTATTAGAATATTAAGCTAATTTTATAAAAAGCTTTATAAATAATTACTATAATAGAAGTTAAAATAAAATAATTATTAAAAGAGAAGTTAGCTTTTTAATAATAAGAGATATTAATCTCTTTTATATTTTATTACTTAAAATAAAATTACTATTTTAAACTTATTATCTATAAATAGTAAGATTATTAACTGTAAATAGTAAGATTATTAACTATAAATAGAAAAGTTATTAACTGTAAATAGTAAAGTTAAAGTTAGAAAAGTTAAATTAAAGCTTAAAGTAAAAACTACTATATAATAATTTTATTATTTAGCTACTATTTCTTTTATTACTAAATATAATACTAACTATTTATTTCTATTATTTAAAATTACAATATAGCTTTAATCTATTTAATAATATTAAGTAAAGCTAAAAAAAAAAGAAAAAAAACTAAATTAAAATTAACCTAAATTTAGCTAGCTATATAAGCTAGAAAACTGAAAAAAAGAGATAAATACTATAAGTTATAAAATAAAACTCTTATATTTAAATTAAGAAATTAATTAAAAACCCTAATTTAATCTATTTTAAAAAGATTATTCTGTTATTTCTTAAAAAGAATAATATTATATATTTTTAGTTACTTATTTAGCTTTTTTATTAATAAGGCTACAGTTAGAAAATATCGTTACTTTATTAAATATATATATATATATATATATACTGATTTTTAAAAGTTTTAAACCTTTTTAAATAAAGTTATTATAATTTAAAATAAAAGTTAGAAATATACTTAATACTTCTATAAGCTAGTATATTATCTCTTTATATAATTATAACTTCTTTAATATTTTTAGTATAAAAGACTTTTTAAATATAATATTTAAATCTATATTACTTTAATAAGATATTTATAAATATTCTTTAGTATTTTTAACTATTATAAACCACTTTTAATAATTTCTTTTTATAGTAGTATTAATTCTAACTATAGTAATATTATAGTATAAATCCTACTTAAATATATACAGTAATATCTTTTTTAAATAGTTATAAAAAATAGCTGCTTTTAGTATAATAATTCCTCTTTTTTTCAGTTATAATTAATAATAAGCTAGCTATTAAAATAATATAAAAATAAAAAAGCTAAAGTTATTAAGTAGCTATTATATAGTTTAAATCTTAACTCTATTAAAAACTTATAAATAATACTTAAATTAAAAATTTATAAGTAATATTTTAAACTTTTATATATACTAAAAATTAATAAAGTAAAGTAATATCTTATTAAAGTTATAATTAAGCTATAAAAAGAAATTAAGCTAAAGATATTATAAAACTTAATTTTTTATTTTTTCTACTATTAAAGCTTTTAAAATTATTAGTATATTATTAAAAACTATATAATTAAACTTTAAATAGTAAGAATTAATATTAATTTTAAAAGCTATAAAATAGCTTAAAATATTAAAAATAAAGTTCTTTTTATTTAGTAAATAGAAAACTTTAAAATTATACTTTATTATAAATTAGCTTTTTAAGAATCTTTTGTATAAAAAGTACTATAAATTATCTTTTTAAATTTAAAAAAAAAAGAATTTCTCTTTATAGAAATCTCTATATATTTATTTATTTATTTATTTATTATACTCTATATAAACTAGCTTACTATATAGTTCTTTTTTTAAATTCTTTATATTAATTTATAATAAAGAGAAAAATCTAATAGTAAGCTATAAAATAAAAACTCTTTACTATTTATATTTAAAAGAAAAATAAATTAAATTTAATATATATATATAGTAATATAGTTTATAGACAGTTTATTTTATAGAAAAAACTAATAATATACCTACTTATAAAAACTCTTTTAAAACTTAACTTAAATAGTATTTTAAAATTCTGTTAATTTTAAAGTAAATTTAAGTTAGTTTTATTAATCTTTATTTTTATTTTTTTTAATTACTATTCTTTTTACTATTATTTAGCAGACTTAAAATACCTTTTCTTACTTTTATTAATATAAGCTTTCTTATTTAGTTAATTAGTTTAAATACTACTAAAGGTAAATTTAAATTTAACTTAACTTAAAGCTACTTTAAAAACTATTTAAATTTCTTATAAACTAAATAGTTTAATATAGTAGTTAGTATTAATATATTTACTATATTCTATAGTAAGTATACTATATATTTATATAAGAGGTATACCTTAAGTTTATCTAATAGTAAAGTTCTATATATTAACTATTTTAAGCTAAAAAGAGAAAAGAAAGAAAGAAGTAATCTTACTGAAAGGTTACTATAAAAACTCTATACACTTATTATATAGCTGGATATAAATTCCCTTAGGCTAAACTCTAGCTTAATTTCTTACTTTAGGCTTAGCCTCTAATAATTTATATTATTTATTTAGAATATTAAACTGTAAAAATCAATTTAAATAGGTATTGTTTATTTATTTTTACTTTTTCTATACTATATAATATATATAAAACTATATTAAGTACAGCTTACTATAATTATAATATAATAAGAGGATTTTATCTATAGAGGTAAAGTAAATTATATTCTTTATATAGTAAGCTTTTTTATAGTAGCTATATTTAATATACTTCTAATAGTATTATATAATATATTTAAAATAGTAGTATTTAAAGTACTGTTTAAATTAGATATTTTCTAAATAAAGCTTAAATTAATAGACTTCTATAGCTATAATTATACCTTAATTATAAAGCTTATTTATATCTATTAATTTAGTTAATAATATAACTAATAATTAGTAAGAGCTAGCTATATAGTAGCTTTATAGCAGTTTAATAGTATATACTTTAATACTATTTACTTATTAAATATCTACTATAAGATTCTTAAGTAAGTTTTCTATATAGAAAGTTAAAATCTTTTTAATAACTATTATAAAATATTTTAAAACTTAATATATACCTATATTAAAAATAATAGAAATTTAAGTATTACTTTTTAAAAGATTTATAATTAATTTATAGAAGAAAACTATAATATTCCTATTAAAAAAGCAGTATAAAGCTACTATAAATAAAGAGTAATTCTTTAGAAGAATATAATTAGTAGTTATTACTATATTTAATAGTATATAGATTGTAATATTAAAGGCTATACTTAATAATTTAATAATAATTTCTCTATTAAAGTAAAAAGAGATTATTTTAAATATTAATATTTAAAGAAACTAAAATATTTTCTTATTATAAATAACTTAAGTTTAAATTAAAGCTTTATTAAATAGTTTTTAAAAAGCAGTAAATACTGTTTTTTTAATAGTAATTATAATTATTTCTATAAAAAGCAGTAAGATTAAAATCTTACTATTAGTACTTTAAGTATAACTTATAGTAGTATTAACTAAAAATTACTATTAATTTTTATATATAAAGAGAAAGTAGCTTTTAAAAAAATAATTACTTTAAGTTTAAATTTAATTTTATTAAATAGATTTTTAAGTTAATTATAAGTTATTTCTATATTAAGCTTAATTTACAGTTAGTATAAATTTTACTATAAAACGATTTTCTTAAAAAGAGAAAAAAATAGTCTATAAACTTAATATTCTCTATTTTATTTAATTTATATACTATATTTAGTATAGTAATAATATAGAAGAAAAATAAAAATAAAAAAGATCTATAAAAGATATTATTAAAATTAGAATTAATTTTAAATATAAAATTAAAGTATAATAAGAGTAATTATAAAATATTTACTATATAAGCTAGAAATCTCTATATAATTTTATAATAATTTTTAAAAAGTCTTTAAAAAGTTTTTAAAAATCTTTTTATTAATTATTTAATAACTTTTTATATTTTTAAAGAATTATTTTATAAGTTACTTAAAGAACTTTCTTTATTTTTTTTAATAGATTCTAATTGCTAAATTAATTTTTATATAAATAGTTTATTAGTATTTTAACTTTAACTTTAATATAGCTATAGCTATATTTTTAGACTTTAATTTATAATATTATTCTCTTTATTTTTAAGTAGTTTAATACTTTTTAATTAGCTTATTATTTTCTATAATTAAACTGTATTATTACTTAAATTAATTTTAAAACTTTAGTATTTTTAAAGTTAACTATTAGCTGTTATATTAAAATAGTATAGCTAGTTTATTTTATAAATATCTCTTTTTAAAAACTTGTTTCTTACTTTTCTTTATTTTATATATAATATTTCCTTAACTTTTTATTTTAATTTATTTAACTTTTATATTAATAGAAGTTAAAAGTTATTTTATTTTTACTTTAAAAGTAAGTTATTAGCTACTTATTATAGTAAGTTTATATAGAATTATATATAGATATTCTTTAAAATATTAAGTTTTATAATATAAAAGCTAAAAATCTTTATTATTATATACTTTTAGTATAGTTAGTCTAGCTTTTTATACAGCTAGAATATTATATAATTTCTTATATTTAACTATATTTTATTACTAACTTTTAACTATTTAACTAGTATTTATTTTTAATTAGTAGATTTCTTAATTTCTTATTAAATTATAGCTATAGTAACTTATAGAAACTTAATTATCTATTAAATATAATTAAAAAGTGTTTTTACTCTTACTTTTTTAAATTTAACTATTAGTAAGATAGTCTTTTTTACTACTTAAAAAAGTTTTATATAGTAACTATATTCTATAAAAAATAAGCTAATTTTAGTTATTATACTTTTTCTATTATTTAAAGCTAGCTATATAGCTAGTAAATATTCTTTTTAATTTTTTTAAAAGTAGTAAATATATTAATAAAGATTGACTTAAATTTTCTTATTTATTCTTTTAGGTTTTTTATCTATCTATAGATAGTATACTATATTAAGCTACTATTTAATTTTAATAAGTTTATAGAAAATATATTAAAACTTATTTATTTAAATACTTTTTTAATTACTTATAATTATTTATAGTATTTTATAGAATTAATAGTAGTATTTTAAAAATCCCTTTATATAGAATTTTACCTCTATATTTAGTATAATTTTTAATATTATAGCTTTTATTAATTAATCTATAATAATCTATACGTTATTATTGTCTTCTTTATTATTATTTAATAAGTTAGCTACAGTACGAGCAACTACAGCAGGCATACAGCAGGGAAACATACTGTTATTATTGTTATTGTTATTATTGCTGCTGCTATCCTTACTACAGAAAGTCAGAAACCGCACTGCAAGCTGAAGGCAGGAAATACCAACTTATTGATAAAATCCTATTAACACAATAAGGTTAGCGATATGAACCCGGATCGGAAATGCTGCTGGCGCAGCGGGAAGAGGGGGTGGAGGTCCACTCACAAGGCTCTGAAGAAGGAAGGAAAAGAGAAGGCCATAACAGCCGGGGCGCGAGATTTAAATACCTCCCAGGCAGTTAATAACAGCCGGAACGTTAACAGCTGGCCGGCGCCGGGCCCACACTTTCACAGCTGCAGGCAGCTAGCAGACCATTCTGGTATGCTAGACCCACGCCGGGACATATGACCCGCCTGCGGCAGCCACAAATAACTAATAACAATAATAATATGCAGCAGAGTCAGGCAATACACCCGACTTAACTGCATGTAGCCCCTACTGCATACAGACTAATCTGAATATTTAGGTTGTAGGATAATTTCAGTTCTGGCAGAAGGATTACTTTCTTAACCTATATAATACTAATAGGGCTCTAACTTAGGCTTAAGATATAGAATAGGGGTTTTCTTCTAGTTACTATAGTTTTTTTCTTTATTTCTATAGTATAGAAGTACTATCTATCTTTAATTAAATCTATAGAGTATAAATAAATAAATAAATAAATAAATAAATAAATAAATAAATAAATAAATAAATAAATAAATAAATAAATAAATAAATAAATAAATAAATAAATAAATAAATAAATAAATAAATAAATAAATAAATAAATAAATAAATAAATAAATAAATAAATAAATAAATAAATAAATAAATAAATAAATAAATAAATAAATAAATAAATAAATAAATAAATAAATAAATAAATAAATAAATAAATAAATAATAAATAAATAAATATAATAATCTATAGGTAATATATATTACTAAAGTTAGTAAGAGAAAGATTAATAATAAAACTTATAGTAATATTTATTTATAGTCTATTTAAAATTAATAGCAGTTTAAGTAATTTATATTTTATTTATTTCTATAAATATTTTTATTTATAACTATTATAATTTACTATAAATTATTTAATTAGTTTAGCTTATTTAGTTAAAAGAATTATTATAAGATTAAAGTTAATATTCTATTTTATTTTAAATATTTAGCTATTACTATATTATACTTAATTTATATTATTTAAGTATATAGTTTATTCTTTTTATTACTAGATATTTAAATACAGTTTTAAAAGATTAATAGACTTATTAAATTAAGAGTATACTTATTAATTTATAACTTTAGCTATAAAATTTAAAAAAGAACTCTTATTATATTACTTTATAGCTATATAAACTCTTTAATAAGTAGTATTAATTTCTATAGTTAAATTTTATAGCTTTTAAAGTTTTAAGTTATTTAGAAATACTTTTATTATTTAAATTTCTTTTAAGTTAGACTTATTTCTTTTTACTTAGATTTTAAAGCTTATTTTTATAGAGTTTTCTTTAGATTTTTATTTTATAAAAGCTAAATCTAAAAGTAGTTAGATAAATTATACTTATTCTTTTAAATTATTAACTCTATTTAGAATATTTTACTTTTTTTAGCTTAATATATTTAGTATTATAGCTTTTTACTCTAGTTAATACTTTAATATTAGTAGATAACTAAATATCTTTTTAATTTAATAGCTTTACTATTTATTTAGATATTATTACTTTATAAAGTACTTTAAATTCTTATAGTTAATAAGAATAATATAAAGTTTATAGCTTTATAATATTAACTATTATTACTTAATATAAAAAATTATTATTAGTATCTTTTTATTATAAATAGAATAGTTATACTTAAGTTCTATAAGATATTTAAAGTAAAAAATAATAAAGTAATATTCTTTTTTTTTATTAATTTATATAAAAACTTCTTTTAGTATAAATTACTAAATATATAATTTACTATATATAATAGTAGAAGTAATTAATTAAGTAATATAAATTAAGATAGTTATTTTTTCTATTAATTAAGAGTTATAAAAGCTTTATTTTTATTACAGACTGAGGCCTTAGTAAGGGTTCCGGCTGTGCTGGAACCCGGCCCTCGCCGGGGCTCCACTGAGACCCCAGCGATTTCCCTCGGACCGGGATTTAGCCAAGCCTAGCACTCTCGCGAGTATACTCCTTTTCTAGCTGCTAGAGGCTAAGGACTTCCCTTCTTCCTTTTTGCTCTTTAGCTTTAGATAGATAATCTTATAGTAACAGCCTGTTAAATAAACTTCTGTCCAGCCCCTAATAATTTTATACTTAAAGAGATTTATATTAAAGTGTTATAAAGAGATAGATTTAATATTATTATAATATTATATTTAGTATTTTATATTTAGTATTCTATATTTAGTATTTTAAATTAAATATATTATACTATAATATAAAGTCTTAATTTAATATAAATTTAAAGTAATTAAACTTAATTATTATTTCTTTTTTATAGATTCTATTTAGCTAGTATAAATATCTTATAGAATTTATATTTTAGCTTTTAAAAAGCTACTTTTTTAGAATTTCCCTAAGTAGATTTAGTTTTCTTTTAAATAAGATATATAAAAGGAATTATAATTTTACTAAAGTTAGAGATAAAAATTTAGTAATAATTTATAAACTTTAAGAAGCTCTATATTTCTTTAATAATTATAAGTATCTTCTAGTTATAAATAACCTATTATTTCTTTAGATTATATATAATATCTTTTTCAGCCTTTATAATAAATTTAAGATATTTTACTTTTTTAGTTATAAATATATACTTCTTTAAATTTAAATATAATTTAGCTTTTTCTAGTAGTTATTATATCTTTTATACTTTTAACTAATAATTCTAAAAAAAATAAACTTTTTATTAATATAGATTAAACCTTATATAAAAGGCAGCTTTTACCTTATAACTCTTAGCTATTTACAGCTTATAGAAGGCTATAATTATATTTAGCTTAAGAAATTAATTTATATTAATAAAATCTTAAAGTATTTCTATAATAAGAAATAAAAAGTAGTAATTTTTAAGTAAGATTATATTAAGAAATTAATAGTTATAATAAAACTAAATACTACTATATAATTTCTTAATAAATAGTATTAAAGGTTTAATAGCTAACCTATTTATATAGATATAATTCTTATTTAAAAGCTTTTAAAGTATTTTTTTTAAAACTAAAAGTTCTTTTTTAGTTATATTATATAATAGCTTCTATAGCAGTAGGATTTTATTATTTTAACTATCTTATTAAATATTAAATTCTATATTTAAATTCCAGCTAATAGAGTAATAATCTCTTAGCTTTTAATATATAAAATAAATATTTAAACTTCTTTATTATATAGCTTAATATATACTTATATAGATTAACTACTTTTTTTATTTAAAAAGCCTTTTTAATTTTTTATAGTATAATAGCTTAAATTACTATATTTAAGTTATTTTATTTTTATTAAGTTTATTAAATCTATTAGTATTTAGCTATAAATATAGATTTATATACTAATTATATATTTTAAATTTAATAGATTACTAATAGCTCTTTTTTAATTACTAACTATAGTTATATTTCTATTATTCTATAGAATAATTAGTTTTTTTCTATATTATATATATAATTTTATCTTATTTTATTTAAAGCTTTTTTTAAAAATAAGCTTTTACTAAAGTTTTTTATAATATAAATATAAAGTAGCTACTTATATCTATTAATTTTTAAAGCTATTATTATTACTTTAATAAATAGATTATTTAAAAAGAAGTTAGTAAATTTCTTAAAGTTTTATAATTTTCTTTCTATATATAAAAGTAATAATTATTTTATAAAGTTCTTACTTACTAATATATATATATTATATTTAGTATTTATTAGTATATTTATTTTATAATTATTAATTCTAACTTATAATAAGATAGAGTTTCTAATTATTTAGAGTTTTTAAAGTTTTCAGCTTTTTAATTATACTTATATTAACTTTAATATCTATTTTTATATTAAAGCTACTTATTTTCTAAGTTTTTTCTAGTAGTAATTTTAAGGCTATTAAACTTTATTATTCTAATATTTTTCTTTTTTCTAAAGGTTTTAACTTTAGCTATTTTCTTTTAGATAGCTTTCTTTATTTTACAGTATCTAACTATATAATTAAGCTTTCTATAGGAGTAATATATAGAGGCTTTTTTTTCTTTATTTTTATTAATCTTATTATTAAATATATTTTAGTAAGCTTATTAGGCTTTTTCTTTAGACTTTTCTTTATATTAACTTATATAGTTAATATAAAAGTTAAAATAGTATATTTAATTTTATAATAAACTTTCTAGCTATACTAAAAAGATTAACTAATTTAAGTAAGTTAGTATTATTTAATTATACTATATAATAAATTATAAAAAAAGCTTTTATACTAATAGTATAATAAGCTCTTAATTAGCTTTTAAACTAATTTATCTTTTTATAGTTAATATTAATTATAATAGTATTACTATCTATTTTCTTTAAGTTATTTTATATTTAGTTTCTTTTTTAGTTTTTAAGCTTACTTTTAACTTTATTAGTTAGATTTTCTATTTTTTAAATAATATTTTAAACTGTAATAAGCTATTTAAAGTAAGTTATTAGCAGTTATATAGTAATAAGTACTCATTAAAGTTTATATATTAAAGTTTCTTTTAAAAAGATAATCTTTATTTTATTATTCTAATTAACTTTACTAGTTTTAATAATACTTTATTTAAACCTTAATAGAAAAGTTATAAAGAGCTTTTTTTCTATTTATTTAAGTATTTATAAAGTTATAGCTACTCTTTTTTTTATATTAATATTTAAAAAGTTTTAATTTAAATACTAAAGAAATTTATTAAAGCTATACTCTATAGGCAGTTTAACTATTATAAAGAAAGTTACTATAATTTACTGTAGTTTTATACTTAAATAGAAGTTAATATAATACTATTTCTCTTATTTTATATTAAAGAAAATTATATTAAGTTATAGCTTATTTCTTATATTAAAGAAAATTATATTAAGTTATAGCTTATTTCTTATATTACACTAGTAGAAATTTACTAAAAATTCAATAATAATAGTCAGATAGAGAAAAGGTATATTAGAAAACATATTAAGACTAAAGCTTACCCCTCTTCTATATTAAAAGGGCTATACTACTATATCCTTAAGGTCTAATATATATATTAATCTCCAACCTTAGGTATTTCTAAACTATAATATCAGAATAACTTATCAGCCAGCTGATTATCTCTTTACTCTCCTACAATCCTTAATACCACTCTTATTACAATATCCCCCTATTAACCTACAGTATCCTTATCAGATAGTTAATAATTAATTTTGGAATATAGTAATTAATCCCAATTGCAATTTCGCTTAGGATTTAGGGCCCTATTATCCGGAAAATCTAGAGCTTAGGACTAACGATAATGGTAGTTAGTAGGGCTATAATATTAATATAATCAGTAGGATATTGCTGTAAATTACAGTCTGTTTGTAAATTATATAGCTTATTCCGATTTTTATTAGAGTCTGAATTTTTATTAGCTTGCTTAATCTTTATTTAGGGAGTAATTATATAGAAAGTAATTGTGTTTGTGTTGTGTGTGCCTATATAAATACAGCTTTATATACCTATCTTTATTTCCCTTCTTTATTATTACAACCTTATAGGCTTATATTGCCTGCTATTTTTTCTTTTAGCCCTATTAAACTTATTGATTTCTTTAAATATTATACCTCTCTTAACTCCCTCTTAAGCTATTGTTCATTCAGAATGTATATCTGGCTGTACTTCTTAAAGTGCTGCTTATACTGGTTCTGCTTTAAACCCTAAGTTCTTATCTCTATATTCCTTTTTAACTGAGGTCTCTAGCATCTAGTATATATTATATATTTATTCAGTCTTATTAGCTAGTTATAAAGCTTAATTTAATGCTACTAAGACTTAAGAGTCTTTTAATCTCCTTTTAGTTCTCTACTTATTTTAGGATACAGCCTCTATTTGCTGTTATTACTGCAATAAGACTAAAGAAGTTTGTAATCTATAAGTATTTTTCTTTTTTTTAACTTAATTTAGGCTAATTTAGTAGGGCCCTTTTAATAATAGAGGGAGATACCTACAATTTCAGCTAGTTATATAAGTTTATAATCTGGCTTCTCTTATACTAAAACCCTTAAAGCACTCTTTTTTTCCGGATTCTATTATATTAAAACACTATTACTCACTCTGCAGTTTTTTTAATAGAGGCTTTCTATACAGTTAAAAAGCTATACTCTTAATATTATAGTATCTCTAATAGTAAGTATTTAACAGTAGTATATATCTTCTGTCTCTTAAGGGTTTCTCAACTTTATTATTAATCTTCTTATAGAATATTTATTTCTAATATAAAACTATAGCTAAGATATATTATCTCACTTTAAGTACTGGTAAGCTTTTATATATACTTATAAGTTAGAATTCTCTATATCTTTTAGGGTACTTATTAATATTTCCTATAGGAATATTTTAAGAAGGAGGTCTATAGTTAGGTTAATTACAGCTGTCTTTATTTGCAGATATCTAATAAGGGATTCTCAGCCTAAACAGCTGTAAAGGGTTCCTTTTGATATTTTATAGAGTTCTAATTAGCCTTAGCCTCCTCTAGTAAAGAAGGTTTAGATT
Source organism: Ilyonectria mors-panacis (assembly GCA_002991585.1). Taxonomy (NCBI): domain Eukaryota; kingdom Fungi; phylum Ascomycota; class Sordariomycetes; order Hypocreales; family Nectriaceae; genus Ilyonectria; species Ilyonectria mors-panacis. The sequence continues at coordinate 94,893 of PPHJ01000005.1, forward strand.
AGTAGGTTATTACTTAAGTTACTGAATATACTCTCCGGAAGAATATGCTTTAAATCCTTAAGCGCTGAATTTTATAAACTCTATTAAGAAGTCTTCTATTTGCAATAGATCTAATAAGGATATAGAGGATAATAACTAAAATCCTCTATGTTTTAGCTTTAATATATTAGGTATACCAATTTTTAGGTTAGTAGTTTTCTTATACAGTTATATACTGCTCTAGCTTTTAGCCTATTATTTTAATTAATCTATTATTTAGGCTTTTTATAGTCTTTCTCTCTTTACTCTTAATTTTTTATCTGGCCTTATATTCCCTAAGTGTCTATATTTTTATTTGGCTTTTATAGTAGTATTTTAGTATTTACAGATTAATTTAAGGGAATATACTATATTATTTTTCCCTAACCTATTAATTATACTCTAAGGGCTATTCCTTCTATTTTACTAGAAAGTAGGTTTTATCTTATTACCTCTTTTTATTTTTAACCTTTTCTACTTTCTACTTAGGTTGTACTTTTTAAGGTTAGGTATTAGTAGGAGTTTAAGTTAATTTCAGTCTTTTAGATACTATAGCTTCAGGAGACTAATATAGAACAGATTATAGATACAGCTGTATTTATCTGGTAATACCAGGCGATATACTTATAAGCTGATTCTTTTTATAATTTAAAAAGATCTAATATATTTTAACACCAGTTTATACTTTTCTTTCTTAATATTGAGATTTTTAGTTATAAGGCTAACTAGACTGCTAATCTTAAGAGAAACATCTTTATATTATCTATTATAATTTTCAGCCTGTCCTTTTACTGCCTTTTCCTAATAAACTTTAAGTTTCTTATATAATTCTTTAAGGCAATACACTTTAATACTAGCCTCTAGTACCCCCTTCTAAGTATATTATCCTTAATATACAGCTCTAAATTGGGTATATAGTTTAATAGAGCCTTAAATAGAGGAATACTAATTATACTATTTTTAATACTGTTATATATATATTATACAGTATATAAAAGAGCAGCCTAATTAGTCTATTACTTATTAATAAAATATTTTAGGTAATATTTAAGGATTTAGTTTATTCTTTCTATTTATCTATTAGTCTGTAGGTAAAATACTATTAATAGCTATTATTTAATATTACTCTAATAGTATAGCTCTAACTAGAAATTACTTATAAATATCAGTCCTCTATTGCTAATAATCCCCCTTAGCAACCTATATAGCAGCTTAATCTTATTATAAAAGAGTTCTACTAACTCTATAGTATTAATTATTATTAGAATAAAAAGAAATACTAAAAACTTAGTATATTAGTTAATAATTACTAATATTATATCTACTTTCTTTTCTCTATACTATATAGATAGAAGACCTATAATAAAGTCTATTAAGATTTCTTATTAAAGTTCTATTGAAATTAGAAGGAATTTAAGCTTACTATATAGTTAATATCTCTTTATTATTACCCCTTAGCAGACTGTATAAATCTCTACCTAGTTCTTAATATCTTTTTTTAATTCTAATTTAATAGAATCTTCTTTAAAGGAGTATTTTAGTTCTTTTTAACCCTAAAATAGCCTATAAATAGATTATTATAGTAAAGCTGTAATAGTATATACTTTACTGATTCTTTATTTGGAATGAATAGTTACTCTTTAAAGTAGAGCAGGCCCTTCTTAAAAGACTATAGTTCTTCTTTAAGGTTAGTTACTATAGAGTTAACCCTCTTTTAGTACTAGGTCTTTAGATCTTTATTTTGGAGGAAACAGATTAGTTCTATAATTAGTTAAGATACTATAGTCTTATAGATCTACTCCTAAAAGGTAGCCTTCTTAGCCTTAATTAGAGAGATAGATAGTCTGTATTTAGTCTTCCCTTAGGCCTAATAGGTTTAATCTTTTAGAGTCAGCTGTATAAGCTTAACCTTTAGGGGATTTATAGAGAACTTATCCTCCTTTTTACTAATACCCTTCTAACTTTAGGCCTATAGCTTCTGTAAGTTAGGGTGCTCCTGCAGGAGATAAAGTAATTCCGCTTTAGCTAATTAGCATTTTAATTAGTTTAGCAGTTTACTATTTAGGGGTATCTTACTCTTAAATTCTAGCTATCTTAACGGACTGTCTGCTAGATTTATCTTTCCAGGCCTATACTTTATTATAAAGTTATAGAGTATAAGGTAGATATACTATTTAGTCTGCCTACTATTAAGTTAGAGTATCTTTATAAATATCTGCAAATTCTAATAATTACTTAAGACTTTAATAGGAGTTACAGCCTCCTTAAGGTAGTATTACTAATATTTAAATAACTCTATAATAGCTATTAATTTATAATCTGAAGTTCTATAATTTAGCTCTATAGGCTGAAATTTATAAGACTAAAATATAATTAGATAGTATTATTCTGACTTATTCAGCTAAGATATAATTCCAGCTATTATAAACCTAGAGGTATTAGTCTCTAAGCAGATAGAAAGAGATAGATTATAGTATTTTAAAAGCAGTACCTTTTAAAAAGCTTAAATAAGCCAGCAGAATACTTTTCTTTTAGCCTTATCTAGTATAATATACTTTAGTTTCTTTCTCTTTATACTCCCCTTTAGTAAGTTATTTAGAGGGGTAGAGATATCTAAATACCTATAGATAAACTTATAATAAAAGTTATAGAATTCTAGGAATATCTAGATCTCTCTAAAGGTCTTAAGTTCTTTCCACTTAGCTATAGTTTAAACCTACTTAGAATCTATTAATACTCCTTCAGTTAAAAGAAGAAACTCTAAAAACTCTATCTATTACTAATAAAACTTATATTTAGTAGCTTTAATATATAACTTAGTACTGCAGAGGTAATTAAATACTTATTATAAGTGTTTTATATAGGATTCTTAATTCTTTAAGTAAATTAAAATATTATTTAAGTAGGCTATATAAACTATATCTACTAGCTCTTAAAGAGCTTAATAGATATAATCTTAAAAGGTAGCTAGAGTATTAGTTAGTCTAAATAGTATAACTAAATACTTAAAATAACTGTATTAGGTATGAAATACAGTCTTTTACTTATCTCCCTTCTTAATATATATCCAATAATAGGCATCTTTAATATCAATTTTCAAAAAGAACTTAACGCTCTTAATATAGTCTAAAATTTCTGCTATTAAGGGGAGGGGATATTAGTTTTTCTTTATAATAGTATTTAGCTCTTAATAGTCTATATAGAGCCTTAAACTTCTATCCGATTTAGGTATAAAGAGAATAGGTATTTCTGCTGGACTTTTAGAATATTAAATATAACTATTTACTAAACTTTCCTTAATATACTTATAAAGAGTCTATAGCTCTTTTAGCAATAGAGGGTATATTAGTCTAAAAGGTAGCTTCTTTCTAGAGAGTAACTCTATACTATAATTAGCAGAGTAATAAAAGGGGAGAATTCTTAAGCTTTCTATTAAGAATATATCCTAATAGTCTAGCAGCTTAAAAGGAATTTCTTTCTTCTTTAGTCTTATTAGGGACTTATCCCTAGGGATTCAGTAGGGCTTATTAAGGACTGTAATACTATAGACTTTAGCTGTATTTCTATATAGTTATTAGAACTTATACTTAGAAATTATCTTTAGGCTAGCTTAGGATATCTTAAAGACCTATATTTAATTTATAGAATTTAATATTATAGCTATCTCCTGCAATATTAGTATCACTAGAATTATAGGACTCTTATTAAGATTTAAATCCCTCTTAATACTAGCTATTATTCTTGTAAATAACTTTTTCTGTTCCTAAAAATCCATTATTATAAGAGAGACTACTTAAGTATTCTTAATCTTATACTTCAGACTGCTAACTGCCTCTAGATTTAGAATCTTAATCTTCTTTAGATAGAGTTATAAGCTTTAAGTAAGTTTATTACTAATTATATTAACTTTAGCTTTAGTATCTAAGATAACTAAAGTTTTAGTAGATATTTAGGTCTAAATTGTAGCCTTAGCGGTTATTTGCTATATAACTCTAAGGGTTAAGTCTTCAGTCTCTATTAAGTTATTTATATCAACTAAGTCTTTTTTCCTTTAGGCTTTATTTAGGTTTCCTAAACCTTAGGTTTTTCTTTCTCTTTATCTGGGTATTAGAGAGTAAAGTGATTCTTACTATTGTAAATATAGTATTTTTTAAATTTGTTTTATTTATTTTTAGAGTTCTTTTTCCTCCTCTTTAAGTTTGAGTTATTTCTCTATTAATCTTTTTAATCTTTCTATTAGATCTTAATTAAGGGAGTATCTTATAATAACTTCTTTAGGGACTTAGCTTACTGCTTTAAGTTATTCTTTTCTAATTTCCTCTTCTTACTATACCTATATTTAGCATCTCAGATTTATAATATATAAATATAACTAATTCTTTCTATTTAATTAGAACTTAGGTTTTACTCTAAAGAATAATTTGCTATTATAAAGTAGGTTATAATTTTATAAGATAAAAATTCACTTAGGTCTCTTTTAGTATAGACTTATTGTATTTCTTGAGGGAATTAAGATAAATATAGAAGTTTATATAGTAATTAACCTTTCTGTTATTTAGCTAATTTTAAGTTAGTAGCAATATTAATTATATAGTTTTTAGAGTCTTTAACTAGAATATCTATTTAAATTTTAAACTTTAACTAGCTATTACTAAAAGCTATCTATATTTCTAGATCTTTAGAGTTTAGATACTAATACTAATAGATTTAGCCTTTAACTTCTATATTATTTAGAGCCTTTAGGATCTTATTCTTATTCTAAATAGTATATATATACAGTATACCTATAAAGACTTATTCTATCTCCCTAAGCTATTTAGCTTACTTTTAAATAGTTATTAGAATCTTAAGAAGTATAATATTCTTAATTCTTATTTCAGAAAGATTACTATCTAATAATAAGCTTAATTTTAGAGGCAAATTATAATTATAGTAATATTGCGCCCGATATAATAAGTAAGACTTTCATAGAGATTAGGACTATCTTAGAGTGGTCTCTTGTAATTCCGCCTCTAGGCTTTTTAAGGTGGCTTTTATGTAATATACCTTCTGTATTAAGGCTATATAAGCCTGCTTTCCCTTTTCCTCTATTGGTTTTCTAGAGGCTGATGATTTTAGCTGTAGAGTTAGTAATTAAGCTGGCTGAAGGCTAGATTGTAATTCAGTCTCTACTAATTTAACTATATTATCTCTAAATTCTGCTAACTTATCTTCACTTAGGGATTCTTATAAGGTTTGTATATTCTCTCTAACTTTTTTAATAGTTAGCTATTATTCTAATAGAGAATTAGAGTTTTATTAGGGTTCCTTTAGAGAGTAATTATACTTCTAGTGGGATACTATTTTCTTAGTCTGAATAACTATAAGAGAAGCTTTAGAATATTATACTAATAGGGATTTACTGAAGATTTAGTAATAATAGTTAGGTAGAGAAAAGGTATATTGGAAAATATATTAAGACTAAAGCTTATTCTTCTTCTGTATTAGAGGGGCTATACTGCTATATCCTTAAGGTTTAATATATGTATTAATCTCCGACTTTAGGTATCTTTAAACTATAATATTAGGATAACTTATTAGCTAGCTAATTGTCTTTTTACTCTCCTGCAATTTTTAATACTACCTTTGTTATATTTTATCTATTAAGTCTATAAAGATTATTTCTTTTATATTTTAAAAAAAGTTTAATAAATTAAAAAAGAAGCTTTTATTTTATAGTTATTTAATCTATAAAATTAATCTTAATAGTTAGTATTATTATAGTTAGGTTTACTAATATAGAAGTTAAATTTAAAGAAATCTAAAGTTTTTTTTATTAGTAAGAATAGCTATTTACTTTTAAAGTAGTTAGATTACAGTAGAAATTAATTTCTGTATTTATTATTTAATTATTATAAGTATACTTTCTAAAAAGGTTATTATTTTACTATTTTTATTTATTAAAGAAGCTATTTAGTTATAAAGAGATTAAATAGCTATAGTAATTAAACTTTTAAATTTATTACTCTATTTAAATAAGAATACTCTTAATATCTATTAGAAAGTTTTACTATTAGTTTACTATCTTTTTAATAAAAAAATAAGATTTAAAATATATTATAAGCTAGCCTTTTAAAAATCTTCTATATAAAGAATACTATAAATTATCTATTTAAATTTAAAGAGAAAAAAAGAATTTTCCTCTATAGAAGTCTTTATATAGTTTTATAGTAATTTTTAAAAAGTCTTTAAAAAGTCTTTAAAAATCTTTCTATTAATTATTTAGTAACTTTCTATATTTTTAGAAGATTATTTTACTAATTACCTAAAGAGCTTTCTATTTTTTCTTAATAGATTCTAGCAGCTAGATTAATCTTTATATAAATAGTTACTAGTATATTTTAACTCTAGCTTTAATATAGCTATAGCTATATTTTCAAGCTTTAATTTATAATAATATTACAGTAATTTATTTAATACTACTTAGTAGTTTTAAAAAGTTTAAACTTAAATAAAGTTAGATTAATAGAGTTAAACTTAGCCTTTAAGTTTAATATATATTTTTATACTTCCCTTTTTCTTTTTATCTCTCTATTTATTAAATTCTTATAGTAACTTAAAGATACTATTAGTTAATAATATATTTAAAAACTGTATTATACTAATATATTACTTTACTATAACCTTTAAATTTATTAATAGAAGTAACTATTAGTATAGACTATATCTATCTATAGAATAAAAGCTAGAGATAGTAAGAAAATAAGGAAAAATAATAATCTAGCTGTTATTTAAGAAGATAGAGAATAGAAAGTAATAAATTTACTGCTTTTTAATATCTTTAAAAAGAAAGAAAAAATAGATATTAATAAAGCTACTATAATAGCTATAGTATAATAAGTATAATATAATAAAGATAGAAACTGCTATTAAAAAAAGGAAAAAGTATATTATTTTAATTTCTTAAGTAGATTAAATACCTTAAGTAGAACTATAATAAACTAGCTACTAGCCTCTATAATATTAAAACTCTAAGTAGATTATTAGCTTTATTATACTGCTAATACTAATAACTAGATATATTAATTAAAGCTTAAAGAATTATTAAAACTGAAATTCTTAGAAAACTTATTAAAGCTGTAAATATAACTAAGTTAATTAAGAAACTAAATATTTATAAAATTACTAATATATACCTAAGTAATTTAGCCTATTAAAAAAAGAAGAAAGGTATTTATATTAAAGTTAAAACTTATAATTAAGCTAATAATATTATCTAAATTAAATATTAACTATTTAATAATATTAAACTTTATTATATAAATCTTACTGTAAATAATAATAGTACTATTAGCTTAAAATACCTATATAATAAGTATATTAATAAGTATTTTCTTTTTAAAGTAAAGCTTTATAAATATATTTAGAAAGCTAATATTTCTATAAGTAGCTTAATCTACTATATACTATAATATAATTTAAAAGAACTCTTTATAAATAAAAAGCTACTTATAGTTCTTAAGATTATAATAAAGTTTAAAAAGAATAACTTAAGCTTTATTATTCTAATTCTTACTTATAACTATACTAACTTTTAGATTTTAATATATAATAATATATAGATATTAGTAAACTTATATTAATAAGAGAATTTAAAAAGTTAAAATATAGAGTATAGTAATAATAATAGCTAGAAAATCTATAATAATAATAGAAATTACTAATTAAGCTGTATATTAAAAATATAAAAGCTTCTAATATTAACTTAAGCTATAAAAATATATTTAGTAAGAAAAGATCTGCTTAAAAAAGTTAGAAGTATTAATTAGATAATAAACTTAAAATATACTATACTAGCTAATAAGTAGTTTTTATATAGCCAGAAGAGTAATTTCTATAATATAAATAGATATTAGTATAATAAATATAGTTAAGAATATAAATTTATAGACTTCTTTTAATATTTAAAAGCTTACTAATAGATAATTTAATAATAAACTTTATAATAATAAATATATTAATATAAACTAATTCAGTTTGTAGTTTACTACTAATTATATTAATAATAATAGTAATTATAAGTAATCTTTAATAGCTATAAATATTATAAATTTATTTAATAAATAGAGTACTAAAGATAGCTTTAATAGAAAATAAACTAAAAATAGTATTAATTATTTAATTACTATAGATATATAAAAAGACTTATATAGAGTTAGTTATAAAAATTATATAAGGATATTAAAATAGCTAGCTAAATTATAGTAAAAATTATATAAAAGTTATAACTATAGAAAATACTTTTTAAATAAAGTAATAAGATAATTTATTATAAAGTTAGCTAAAGAATATTTAAAAGTAAGTTAAAAGAATTTATATAGCTATATTAAGCTATACAAATTAAAACTTAGCTATTACTATAAGTAGATATTTCTTTATTAATAAAATAAATATTTATTTAATTTAAGTAAATAAAAATAACTCTATATAAATTCTTATAATTTTTACTATAATATTATAATAGCTATAAAAAAAGTAAAGATAAATTAAAATCTTAATACTTTAATTAACTATAGTAATTAGTATTACTAATTACAGATAACTTAATATTTTAAATTTACTTTTTTATTCTTACTGTAAGAAGTTAAAAAGCTACACTTTAAAGCTAAAAATAGAGAATACTAACTTATTAATAAAATCCTAGTAATATAGTTAGATTAGCAATATAAACCCAAATTAGAAATACTATTAGTATAGTAGAAAGAGAGAGTAAAAGTTAACTTATAAAACTCTAAAAAAAGAAAGAAAAAAAGAAGGCTATAACAGCTAGAGTATAAAAATTTAAATACCTCCTTAGGCTGTTAATAACAGCTAGAATATTAATAGCTAGCTGGTATTAAATCCTACTTATATAGCTGCAGGCAGCTAGCAGACTGTTTTAATACACTAAATTTATACTGAAATATATAACCTACCTATAGTAGCTATAAAACTACTAATAATAATAATAATAATATACAGTAGGATTAGATAATATACCTAACTTAACTATATATAGCTTCTGCTATATACAAACTAATCTAAATATTTAGATTATAGAATAATTTTAATTCTAGCAGAAGAATTACTTTCTTAACCTATATAATAATAATAGAGCTCTAACTTAAGCTTAATATATAGAATAGAAGTTTTCTTTTAGTTACTATAGTTTTTTCTTTATTTCTACAGTATAGAAGTACTATCTATTTTTAACTAAATCTATAGAGTATAAATATAATAATTAATACTTTAAATAATAAAGTATAGATAATTATAACTATAACTATTTTAGCTTTTATTTTATATTAAATAGTAAGACTATAGTATTATAAAGTATTTATTTAATAACTTTACTAAAAATAAAAATAAATATAAGAATATAAGCTAGCTTAAGGGCTAGCTAAAAGCTTACTGTACTACTAGTATAAAGGCTTCTCTTATAACTTATTATACAGTATAATTAAGTAATATTAACTTACTTAAATTAGTTAATCTTTTTTAGTACAGCTAGAAAATCTATTATAAGGTTAAGTATACTGTCTTAACTCTTATAATAAAAATACAATTTAAATAGAGTTAGCCTATATTATATTTAGTATTATTAGAGGAGAATAAAAATAGAGCTATTAACTAGTAGTATTTTAAAAACTTATTATCTAAATTAACTCTACTATTAAAAATTTAGTAACTTAAGACTTAAATAAGCTAGATAATATTAATTATTTTATACTTATTAAATAATAAATTCCTATATAGTAATTCTTAAATATATAGGTTTAATCTACCTTAATTAAAGTATATAAGTTAATTATAAAAATTATAAATAGACTTAATTTACTTTTAGTTTTTAACTTAAATTTATATATTATATCTATTTCTCTACTTAGAATCTTATATATTCTTAAAATATTTAAAACTATTAAATTACTACTATTTAAGCTAAGTCTATTTAGAATAATCTCTAAAGAAATATAAATGAATTAATTTTGCTAATTTAAAAGACAGCTAAAAATAGTATAAATATAATTAGATTCCCTAAAGTATTTATCTTTAGCTATCTATAGTAAGTATTTCCCTATTAAGATAGAAGAAAGTAAACTTATTTAGAATTAGAAGTATCTAAACTAAGTTTTCTACTGAAAATACACTCTATATAAATAAATATTTACGAACTTTTTAGCTAGAGAGTCCCCAGAAATAGACCAGATTTAAGCTGCTATTTGTAAGGCTGGTATTTTCTGTGTCCTAGGATACAGTAAGCAGTATAAGGGGACTCTGTATATTGCCCAAGTAAGTAGGAGCTATAATTAACTATCAAATTAACCCTGACTCCAAACAGTCCTACCTGCAGTTATATGAGCAGCCATACCGTGCCCACTCAGTCTGCAATGTATATAACTCAAACGGGCCGCAGTGAGACGTGAACCATTTAGCGCCGATCTTGCAGTCCCCACGATCCTTCTCATCGCCTTCGTAGTGCAATAGCCGAACTAGATACGGGAAGGCCCACAATTAAGTCTCTGGGCCATCTCTTATTAAGGTAGTCAGACGGCCAAACCTCGAGGATTCGACCTCTAACATTAAATTCCGCGCTCCAGTCACGGTCTTAGCATGTCATATGTATCGGGATATCGGATTGACGGCGACGGCAAAAGTGGAATGAACACTCCGCTAATACGTAGTGTAACAGAGGCCTATATTACATGTGACAACCCCCCCCAGATTAGCGAATGTTAGCGTGAGGTGATCTGAATAGTGATCTTGAGAGTCAGGCTGTACTGTATGTGCGCTGCTCTATATGACTCTGTGGCTGTACCCTGCTTGATGTATGCGGGGTTTCAAACGGTCGACCTCATCTGGTTGCGTAGGGGTAGCCCGTTTAGGCTGCGATAGCAATTTCAGTGGAAGTTACAGGTATTTAACCTTCCGGGCTTATAACCATCGCATTGACGGCTACGGCAAAAGTGGAATGAATACTCCGCTAATGCGTAGTGTAATAGAGGCCTATATTATGTGTGATATAGCATTTGTAGGTGAGGCGGGTAGGAGCATAATTCCTGTGTGTGGTGAAACATCATGAATGGGTCTTCTATGATCCGCCCTTGCCTTTTTCAGTGTTAGACCTACATGGATCAGGTCTGTCTCAGTTCATAATACAAGACTGGTCTCAGTTGGGAGTGGGCTAAGACTGGAGGACTGGACTCAATCTGCTTCAAATAATCGAGCTTATCGGTGACAATTAGATGTGAGAGACAAAGACAGGTTGAGTCTCATTCCGAGGCCCCGGTACTTGGTTCTCACAAATTCCCGCCCATCCTATCGGGCCGAACTCTTTGGAGGGATTCCTAGGTATTCATTTACTTTTGAATGGGATTCAGGTCTTAATTGGTACTGCCGGCTATGTTAGTTGGCCAATCGCTGAGACTTATCGATGAAATGACCAGTCTTGACTGCGACCCATTCATCGAAAGGCTAGACCTCCTTAAGCCGTGGTGAAATTGTACAGGGGCGGCCACCATACCTGCGGGAGCATATTTGCCAATGCCGAAATGAGACAAAGCGATTCGGATGCCAAATTTCTACTTTTGGACCAATGGCTTGATTGCAATATGCTGTGTACAGAGTGCCCGTTTCCCTTATCGTTATCTTGTGCATGGAAACACGACTTTGGAGATCTCGGGTTCCTCCATTGGGAAGTGTACTACAAACCACTAGCTTTTGTTTCTTTGTTTGTCTTGAGTTATGCAAGTGCCAAGTCCCGTGCATGTCTTCCCGGCTCTCGGGGAAGCATTCGTCAAGCTATCGACTCAGCCTTCTCAAGAAGCCAGGTGTGTCTCCAATGCCAACTTATCACTCCCTTGTCCCTATTTGCGAGTTGCAGCCCGGGAGGTCGTCAGGAAATGGCAACACGAGTGCGTTCCAGCAAGCTATGCTAGAACACCACCCATTTGCTGCTCGCGGTCGACCAGGACAAGAAAACAAGACTAATTTGGTCAATTAATACCAACATATTCGGAGACGAAACTCAAGCACACCAAAAGCCATTTCCGTTTCTAGAGCTGAGCTCCTGCTACTCTAAGCTGAGCTGTCGCTGAGCCTGGGCTGAGGATTCTAGACCCGGACTGAGCCGGGCTGAGCTTGGGCTGAGGATCCTAGAGCTTGGGCTGAGTCTGACTGATTTTTGGGCTGAGGTGCCTGGAGGGTCTACTTTTGGGATTGCAGACCCCTATAAGGAACCCAGATCTGGGATAATATTCTGTTGGAAGGTAACTCTATATTATGAAACCTCTAATAGATTGATATTCTGATTTTAGTTAGAAGGGGGGTTTAATAACTTCTCTTTAGCTTAGTTTGGATAATTAATATAAGTAATTATTAATATTATTATTACTGCTTTATATACTATCTATTTAATTAAATTAACTGTAATAAATTTATAAATTAAGAATTTTATTTACTTAAATAAGCTAGCTATATTAAGATTTATATAGCTTTTATTTTCTATTTTAAATTAATTTTACTTTATTCTATAAATACTGTAATATTAGCTAAAAGATACTATATTTACTAACTGAAAATTCTTTTTTAGGAGTTTTAAAGATTTAGTAAATTAAAATAGAAACTTTTAGTTTAAAATAAAAATAATTGAAATTTAAAATTTAATTAACTTAAATTAGAATAATTAGCTATTAAAAGAGTTAGTTTAAATTACTTTAAATATTTATTTCTATAGAATTTAAATATAATAATTTAAATTTAAATTACTTTATAATATCTAATAGTCTATTAGTTAAAGATTAATTAAACTCTTTTTATAATTCTAATTATTATTTTTAAAATAAATAATCTAATTAAATAGATTTAATTTATTATAAAATTAACTGCTAAAAATAGAGCTATTTATTAAGTTAAATATAAAATCTATAATTAAAACTATAAAAAGTTTAAATAGTAATACTATTAAATTAATAAGATTAAGAATTAAAAATATATATATAGTTAATAAAACTTTAAGAGTTAGTTTTTGTAATTTTAAATAGAATTTAAAAAGTTAGTATTTTATTTTTAAGAATAATATTAAAGTCTTAATAATAAAGTAGTAAAATAAGATTTTAATTAAATATTAAAGAATTCTTTTTACTATATTTAAACCTTTTAAGAAATTATTTAAATAGCTTATAAATTAAAAGCAGACTATATATTAAGCTTAAATTAAAAGAATTAAAAGTTTAAATAACCTAAATATATAGTTTAATAATTTATATTTTATAATTAAATTAATTTTAGAAAATTAAATTTTGTATTTTTAAGAGATTTATATAAAATAAGCTAGAAGATAAATTTTTAGTAATTTAAATTATAATTTAAAATTTATATCTAAAGATTAATTAAACTAACTTATAATAGCTAGCTAGAAATTTAATAGCTTAAGTTAAAGAGAAACTTTTAGTTTAGCTTATAATTAGAATTTAAAATAAAATAACTAATTAAATTTAAAATATAATTTAAATAAAAGAATTAATTAGCTGGATTATTTAAATTTATAAAGCTCTCATAGCTAAAAAAAAAAGTTTTTATAAGGGTTAATTAATTGGATTTTAAACTAATAAAAAACTAAATTTAAAAAATAATTAAAATTGAAAAGATAATAGCTTTATCTATAAGATCTATAATAGTAATTAATATATTTAATTAAAATACTATTCTATTCTTTTATTAAAAACTCTAATTAAATTTAAATTTAGACTTTTTGTTTAAAATACTATAAAATACTAACTTTTTAATTAAAAGTAAAAAAGTGAGTTTAAAGCTTTTAAAAAAGCTATTAAATTAATAAAGTTAAATTAATTAAAATAAAAAGTTAGCTATTATAATAATTTAATAATTTTAATTAAAGTAGTTTTATAGTATTAAAATATCTCTTATAAAAGTTAGCTATTTTAAACTTTAAAGCTATTAAGTTTTTTTTTTAACTTTATTTAATATTATTAAATAAATTAAAGCTATATAGTTTTTTTAAATAATAAAGAATAAATTGTTAGTATTATATTTAATAATAAAAAGAAATAATAGCTAAATAATTAGGTTATTATATATTAATTTTTATTTTAAGCTTTAAATAAGAGATAAGATAAGAGATAAGTAATAATAGTGTATAAAATAGTATAATATAGTATATATTGATAATGTATATAGATAAAAGAAGAAGAAATATTCCCTAGGGGAAGCTCTTCTTTTATAGATAAATTCAGCCGGCAGATATAGAGGTATTAAAATAAGAATAATACCATTAGAAAGCCCAGAAATTCAGCTTTAAGATAGTATTAAATATGTCTCCCTAGGTTCTCTAATTGCCGAGTAATTCTGATTTCAAATTACGGAGGAATTAAAAGTAATTACTTATAAATTAAAATACTTAATTTCTAAGCTCGGATAGATTAATAAGCCAAATTGGATAGATTAATCATACAGTATAAATAGTGTTATTGGTACTGTATTTCAGTATTATATTATAAGATTTTATCTAGAATATTTAAGCTTATATTTAAGCTTGAATTTTAGCTTAATAGAAGTTATATATATATATTTATATATTTATTAAACTTTAACAAAATCCGTATATCCTTTATAAGGATATTCTTTTATCTATAATTTATTCTATTCTTTTACTGTTTTATAACCTCTAATAAATTTAATTCTTTTAACTTTAATTTTACTATTTACAGTTAATAATCTTACTATTTACAGTTAATAATCTTACTATCTATAGATAATAACCTTAAGATAGTAGTTTTATTTTAAGTAATAAAATATGAAAAAAACTGATATCCTTTATTATTAAAAGGCTAACTTTCCTTTTAATAATTATTCTAAAGGTTAAATTATTAGATTTATAACTCTAAACATAAATATTAAAATAAAGTGAAAAGGTTAAATAAAATTTTAATAGATAGAAAAAAAGTAGCTTAAAATCTAAACTTAAACCTTAATAATTATATATATATATAATAGAAATACAGTAAATTTAAATACTACATTTCCTTATTAAGAAAGTTACTATTAGTATTTATAGCTAAATTATTTAAGTTTTAAACTTTAAAAAAACCAATTAATAAAATAATAAAAGTTTTAAATTAAAAAGATTATAATTATTAGCTATAATAACTATAGTACTTTTAAAATAACTTAATAAGTTAGCTATTAGCTAAAAGAATCTTTTAGTTAAATTCAGATTAAAATTAGTAATTAAATTTTATAATTTAAAAAAGAATTTTAAAAAAAGAATTAATTTATTATTAATAATAAACTGCTATTTTAATTATATTTAAGAATTATTATTTTAAAACTTAATAATATAAAAAGCTTATTATAGTTTTTAAAAAACTTTCTAAATTATTTATTCTATTAATATTAACTAAAGTCTTAAGTAATTAAATATAATAAAGAGATTTTAAATTTTTTTAAAAACTAAATTTAATTAATATATTAATTCTTTACTAAAATAAATATTATTATAAAGTTAATAGCTATAAATAGAGCTACTTAAAATAGCAGTATTATACTATTTAAAAACATTATTAAAATTAAAATAAAAACTCTATAAATTAGAAATTAATTTCTTATTTTTCCTTAAGTTAAAATTTCTAAAACTACTATTTATCTCTATAATTAAACTCTTAAAAAAGTTAATAATTAAAATACTACTTTTATATTTAATTTTATATAGTAATAGCCTAATAAAATTATTATAATTAGAAAAATAAAGTTTTTCCTTTTAACTACTTATAGACTTATAAATTTAAAGTATTTATTTTAACTTAAAATATCCTAAAGAATAGAAATAAATAGTAGTAGTTAAATTCTTATACTTAAATTAGCTATTTTATAAAATATCAGTTAATTAATATTTATTAAATTTAACATCTAACTATTAAAAAGGTTATTTTTACTAAAGATATTATTTTTAATAAAGATAACTAATTTAATATAAATATTAATTAGCTATAAAATATTTTATTATATATATTAATAGAAAAAGAATAAAACTAACTATTAAATTAAATAAAAAAGACCTAATTAAATTAGTTACTAAAAGAAATAGCTAGTATATTAATCTTTAAGTAGAATAAATTCTATTATAAAAATTAAAGTAATATCTATAATAAAAATTAAAATAATATTACTAATTTAAGTTTAAAAAATTAAATTTATAACTTAAATTTAAAAAATCAAATTAATAATATTAATTCTATTCTATATATAAATATATTAAAAAATAGAAATATAAAAATAATACTATTAGAAGTTAAACTTTCTAATTAACTAATTAGTATTATTATTCATTTTAATAATAAAGTTAAAAAAGAATCTTAAAAAACCCTAAAAAAAGAATATAATATTTTAAAAGATAGTTAATTTAATACCTTTAGCTTTTATTATAAAGCCTTTTTAACTTCTATATTTTTACTATTAGTAGTATAAAAGATACACCCTAAGTTTATTTAATAATAGAATTCTATATATTAAGTATTTTAAGCTGAAAAAAAAAAAAAAAGAAACTTCTTTCTATAGAGGTACTATAAAAACTCTATATATCTATAGTATAGCTGGATATTAATTCTCCTGAGCCTAGCTCTGGCTTAATCTCTTACTTAAGGCTTAGCTTCTAATAAGTAGTATATTTAGTAATAATACTTTAAAATACCTTAAATTTATCTAAAGATAAGTTAGATTCTAAAGACTTTAAAGTCTTTAGAGTTAAATAATTTAATATCTAAAAAGCTATATTTAATACTAAAAAATTAGCTAGCTTAATAGATATTCTTAATAAAGAGATTATTAATAAGATTAAGCTGTAATAGCTACTCTAAGCTAATAGACCTTAAAGCTTCTTAATACAATAAATTAATATAGCTGCCTAATAAGAGTGTACCCTAAAGAGATATAACACCAGCTTGTACTAGCTGGCTTTAAAGATATTAGTGAAACAGTTATTAGAGTGTATTATAATTCTTAGCCTGAAGATCCTAATGAGAAAGAGGCAGCAAGATAGTTTTATTTGGGTCTCTCTAGAGGTCTTACAGCGCTATTATGTGCAGCTATAATAAGAATGCTTGGTATGTCTAAGGAAGGAGTGGAAAGTCTTTGCGCTAGGGTTAACAGAGAGATCTGTATGCGGAGTTACCACGTATATTGTAGAATGTAAGTCTTGCAATACCTGCTGCTGTAGAGGTAATCACTAACGACCGATAGAGGTATATTTGGACAGCAAGAAAACTCGCTGATTTGGGAAATTGAAGCAGTCGTCATTTGACGCTCTCAACCCAAAATGGCTGATGCTGTCATCCTCGTTATCCTCCTCACTTATGTCTACAAGTTGGGGACGATTATGACTGTTAAATGACTGGTACACGACTTACAGTTCAAAAGCTGCATTTTGAACAAGCACACTATAAGAACATCGGTCAAGGATATAGGTCATGGGGACACAGTCCGCCGGTGTATGAGGCCGAGACGTTGAGGCTGAGAGCCAGATTTTATTTAATTTAGTTGCTTTTAGAATAGTATCGCACGTCCGATTCAGCTCGTCTTAATCCATCATATAGGAAGTATGTATGCACCTAGTAACCCTTTGTCGACTCGCTTCGAATAGTTTCCTACCCTATCGGGAAAAGTCTTCTGCAGTCTGCAGCTGCATAGTCGCCGGTCTTATCCGTGTCGAACGCGCTTGGTATGGTGCTTTCTCTGGCTTGCGTTCCTCGTACTGTTGCTCTTCGAGCTTCCGCCTTCGCCTCGATGCCCATGGTGAAGTATTTGTCTCCAGGTGGTACCCACAGGATTTTGATGATGTTGCCGTTCTCCTGGGGTCGTTCGGCTTGCTTGTGGATCTCTCCTATAGTGCATTAGCCCAATTGCTGTTGCGGCTGTGCAATCACTTCCAACACCGATCGGCCGCTCATCATAACAGTGAGTTGCCGATGATGGAGCCCATCGGGCATATATCTGAGCGCCATCGCTATAGCTTCCACTTCTGCCGTATACGCGTTCTGTTCTTGTCTCGAACCAACCGTAATGGAGTGTCTAGCCGCCACATCGTCTGCTCCGTTCCTCAGTGTATCGCGGGAAAATATCTCCCATACCTACCCTTCCTGCCTTCTCGGAGGCGCTCGTCGCCACCAGAATGCCTTCCATTCTGCCGGCTGCTTCTGTCGCCAATTCTCAGTCGAGGTCGTACCTGACCTGTAGGCGACTGTGCTATAGTTGTAGCGCATATGCCTGGATCGTCTCCACCCGGTCTACTATATTCCCATCTTGCGCCAGTACTAATTTCTTTATGGACGACACCTATCCTCGGCTACTTGATACCCTAAGCCCAGCGAGCGGGTGCGTCCTCGGCAGAATATATAGGTTGACATAGAGTCTGGTTGTTCGACTCTATATCCATAGCGGCGGAGGTATATGCTGTGTGTGTGGACATCTATAAGACGTTCATCGCATATATAGTCGCAGTGCCGAATAGAAATGCCTTTAGAGTCCTTTGCCAAGAACCAAACCGTCGTAAGCCCTTAAACCCTTAATAAGCACAACGTGAGCCTCCAGTGTCAACAGAACCAACTGCTGCAGATTATGTAGCTGGTGTGGCACTAGTTGGGCGACAGTAATCCAAACCAACTGGTGCTAGCCTGGAGACCAGCTTTTGTGAATTCCTAACCCGGTTAAAGATGCTGCTGACGTATATTTAACTCTTGGCAGTCCCAGCAACGGCCATGGATTTGGCCTTTGACGACCCAGGTGGCAGTGTAAGGAAACCTTTCGTACCCGTTACATCTATCGCACCGAGAGGGAACCATAGCCCCACCCTGACACGGATTGACAAGAGGCCACCGACGGGGACATTAGTATGAGATGCACTCAGGAAGAAGATTTTTTAAACCAACCCTATTTACTTCGAGGGCCTTAGTGCCATGAAAAACGAGTCGCACGGCCGCATCACGGAACGTATTCAGTCCTGCAATAGGCAAATACTCGTGTCCGGCGTCGACAACTATCTCCTTTGCTATTCGTAGTGAGGGTAACACCCAAGGCTGTCCATTCTCATCGCGATAGGTTCCCTGGCCCAAGTTGACCTTATTAGGAAACTCGTCGGCGATATATCTCCTCGTCACGTCGAAGATGCTGTCCGGGGGGATGAATTCACCCTTGGAGAACGCCGAGGGAATGGGACTTGTCATTTTGAGAGTGAATGCGAATGAGAGGGGCAATGAAAACGTAAGCCAGAATAAAAAATAGACTATAAAGTGATCTTTCAGCAGAAGTCAGAATGACTTGGGGCTTGCATTCTCTTAACGTGCCTTAATTACTGAGCCGGCGGAGCTCCACATGGTTGGGACTCGGAGGAAGATCCGTTACCTAAAGTTGATGAGAATGTGGGGCGTCGGATCGCATCTTACATGCTCCTCCCGCCGACGATAAGATAGAAAAGATCCGACAACGCTGCGCCAATTATAGGTTGGTTGTCAGTTTTCTCATCTATCTTTAACTTCATTCACCTCTCAGATACGTATCATGGCGCCCAGTTGTCCCCCTCGGGGAGTATACGCTCCCGTCGTCGCCTTTTTCAACGAGGACGAGACTCTAGACTTCGGCGTATTAAAAACTCACATCACGCGTCTGGCTAAGGCCGGAGTAGCGGGTCTGGTCATCCAAGGCAGCAATAGCGAGGCGCCCCATCTGCTGCACTCGGAACGACAAGAAGTCATCGCTACTGCCTCTTCCATTCTGAAGGAAAGTGGGATTCCCAGTGCTGTTATTATTGCTGGCTGCGGCGCGCAGAGCACCAGAGAACCATCTAGCTCTGTCAAGAAGCGAAGCAATCTGGCGCCGACTACGCTCTCGTCTTGGCCTCTAGTTATTGGAGTAAGTTTGCATTCTTTATATTCTATTAATGACCCTAACTAATACATTATTACAGCTGGAGCTATATAAAAACCTATTATCTTTAAGTTTTTTAATAATACTATAAATATATTGCCAATCCCAATCTTACTTTATAACTTCCCTACTATAACTTCTAGTATTAACCTTAACTTTAATCTAATTACTAAAGTATTAACTTCTAACTCTAATATTATTAGCTGTAAATTTATATATAGCAACCTTAGCAAGCTATATTATATTGCCTACAACCCGAGAATTATAAAGCCCTTTACTGCTTTTACTAGAAAACCCAATTTCTTCTTATATAGTCTAGTTGCTGGCTTAAATAGTGTAATTACTATAGCAGCCAATTTAGCACCTACTGTATATATTTATCTCCTCAAATTGTATAACAATAGAAAAATTAAGGAGGCTTAGGAACTTCAAATTCACCTCAGCCAGATAGACTGGATGTTAGTACAGCTGGATGTCGCTAGTTTGAAAGCAGCTTTAGATAGATACTACGGCTATGGAGGAGGGCGAAGCTGAAGGCTACTGGGTTTGGTGCCTAGTGCCAAGTTCGAAGGAGAAAAGGATGTTGTGCTGAAGGGACTGGTCGACCTAGAAAACCACTTGTAATTTAGCGAAATATGTTAGAATACTAGAAACACTTTTCTAGCTACTTCAGTAGGCACTATGTCACAAGCAGTTTGTGTTTTGGACGATGACCTTGATTCACAGTTTAATGTTGACTAATACAACAGCGCAAAACAACTTTAGGTGCCGTTAAATCATCGCGCATATGGGTTTTCCTTGCGAATGCGATACCTCCTGCCGGATTCTGGTATTCTCATGATTGAAAGACCCCAAACTTTCCAAGCCGTTCCTTGGGCGTCTTAGCAAAGAAATCTCTGACAGTTACTAGCTTGACAGCAGGGTAGCGTTCATTGTCGAGAGGTAACGGCAAAATTGTTTGGCCGTTGATGGAATAGTACGTGTAGAACAGACCCAACCAGGCTGGGGCATTGTCTGGACTCTGGTCCCGTTTCTGATGCATAAGCTTGAACAGATCTTCCAAGCTTCCCAGTCGTTCCAGTCCCGGCTCTTCGCCATAGACGGTCTGGAATTCTGCGGCGATCTCTTTGATATTGACGTGATCGCCACGGACTATGCAGTAAATCATTAGCAGGTGCTTTTTAGATACTTGGGAAATGATATCGGGAAGAACTCACATGAGAACCATCCAACTGCACCCTTGTCTACCGCCACCTCTGCGGTGAACTGGGCTGCGTTCCGATATGTTGTGAACTCCCATCGCTCATCTCCTGTGCCCCAGTACTTGAACAGGTTACGCTTGGGATCCCAAATTCCCACCCACGGTCGTTCTAAGAAGCATGCGTTCAACACGTGGACAGTTTTTCAACTGTCCAGCGGCCTCCTTGTCCTCCAGGTATGCCTGCACAAGCTTCATCGGATCCTTCGGAGGGTGCTGGCCAAGTTCCAGCTTCCGGAAATCCATCGACCAGTCACCAGCAATGTATCTAGGGACGCCCTCAGCGATACAGGCGTCAATGAGTAGTTTCTGGCCGTCAACCATCAGGGAGTTAGGACCGAGATAACAACAGATGGTTACGTCGGAACCACGTAGGGCGTCACGGAGTGCGGCGATGTCGGTAGAGGATGTGGCGTAGACGGTGAGACGGGGTTCATCGCGAAGTGACTGGGGGAGCTTGGTAGGCGTTCGGCAGAGCCCATGGATGCGGACATTTGGCTTGGCCAGGAGGTATTCAGTGATGAGCTTGCCGAGACTGCCAGTGATGCCAGCGATGGCGATCGTGGTGACCGCATCGGTGGGCATGGTATGAGTAGACATGATTAGATTTTACGTCGGAATCGAATGCGATCTTTGGCTTTGATCCTAGCAGTTATTCAGGTCAACATAATGTCTTAAATACGGGCTGGTTCTCTGCTTGAATGAGTTGCTGGACATTAGTAATCAACTGATTACGGCTACTGGCTGACAGGTAGTTAATCCAGCGCTTAGTTTGTATAATAGGTAGGTAGATTGACATACCAGGATAGCGGCCGCGTAACGCCGGGTGACTCATTCGCCGAGAGGCTCATCCAGTTATATCCTAGCTCGGGCTGCCTTAAGCTAAAGTAACAACGCTCAGGTCCAATGAAAGAAGATGGGGTTATCAGTCTTATAGTTAGTCCACGGATTTACTGTGCTAATAGATATAAAAATGCCTTAAATAATTTATTACACTCTCTATATTGTATTTACTAGCTGCTGCAAAATGGAATATACACTCTACTAATATATAGTATAACTATAGGGTTCTGTATTAATTAATTAATAGTAATAGAATACTATATTGCTATTACTATTAACTTAAGCCTATATTATAATAGTAACAGTAATAAATTAAAACTCTATAGTGCTATTAAAGTAATTAATATTAATATTCTTACTAACTCTCTATTTACTTTACTTATTACTTAGTTAGAAAAGTATAATATTTTCTAAAAGTTATAACTAACTTAATTAAATCTCTTATTTAATAATAACTTAAGTAAAATAAATATATAATTATTTGAAAATACTAAAGTGTAAAAATAAAAGGTTAAATAGAAGTATTAATAATAAATAATTTATTCTATTAATTAAATATATATTTACTTAATATTATAGTAATAATTTTATATTATTTAAAGTATAAATATAAAAAGACTTTATATTATAAAATAATTAATTTTATAATTACTATTAATTATAACTTTAATTAAAATCAAGTAATTATAATTAATAAAATTTATAATACTTTTATAATTATATTATAATAAGATTTTACTTTTTTTAATAAGGAAACTTAATATTTAAATTTATTGTATTTTTATTATATATATTATAATTATTAAAGCTTAAGTTTAAATTTTAAGCTGCTTTTTTTTCTATTTATTAAAATTCTATCTAACCTTTTTACTTTATTTTGATCTTTATAGTTAATAGTTATAAATTCTACAGTCTAATTTAATATCTTAAGATTTTTAATATCTATATTAATCTATTTAAGTTATTTAAATTTACTCTTTAGTTAATACTTTAACTAGCTATTATTTATACTATTCTTATATAATATAAAAATTTTTAAATTAAAGTTTAAAAGTCTTTCTATTTATTTTATTAATAAACTTCTAGCTTTTTATAAAAGTAGTATACTATTATATATCTATTTAGCTAATTTAGCTATTAGTTAGCTAATAAGCTCTTTTTAAAAGGCTGTTAAATAAGTATAAATTTTCCCTTAATAAGGGAATCTAATATTTGAATTTACTGTATTTTTATTATATATATTATAATTGCTAAGACTTAAGTTTAAGTTTTAAGCTGCTTTTTTTCTATCTATTAGAATTCTATCTAACTTTAAAAGAGTTAAATTAAAGCTTAAGGTAAAAACCAGTATATAATAACCTTATTATTTAGCTACTATTTCTTCTATTACTAAATATAGTACTAACTATTTATCTCTATTATTTAAAAATACTATATAGCTTTAATCTATTTAATAATATTAAGTAAAGCTAAAAAAAACTAAATAAGTATAAATTTTATACTTATTAAGTAAATATTTTATAATATAATTAAACTTACTTTTTCTATTTTCTATATTACTTTAATAAGATTAAACTTTATACTTTTATTACTTTTAATTACTATTTTTAAAAACTCTCGCTAACTTTAGTAAAATAGCTTTCTTTATTTAAATAAAGCTAAAGTTAATATTAATAACTCTATTTTCTTATAAATTAACTTTATTACTATTATTTAGAAATAAGTTATATTTAAAAATAGGTAATATAATTTATTAATTAATATTTAGTTATAATATATAGTAAAATAGATAGCTTAAAAGCTTATACTTATAAAGGAATTTTTAATATACTCTATATTTAGCTTTTTCTATATTACTTTTAGAGTTATATAGATTCTTAATATTATATTAATATTTAATTTTATATTCTTAGAATATTAAGCTAGTTTTATAAAAAACTTTATAAATAATTACTATAATAAAAGTTAAAAATTAAATAATTAAAATTAAAGAAATTAAATAATTATTAAAAGAAAAATTAGCTTTTTAATAAGAAAAAATATTAATTTCTTTTATATTTTATTACTTAAAATAAAATTACTATTTTAAGATTATTACTTATAGATAGTAAGATTATTAACTATAAATAGTAAAGTTAAAATTAAAAGATTTAAATTAAAACTTAAAATAAAAATTAATATATAATAATCTTATTATTTAGCTACTATTTCTTTTATTATTAAATATAATACTAACTATTTATTTCTATTATTTAAAAATACTATATAGCTTTAATTTATTTAATAATATTAAATAAAATAAAATAAAAACTAAATAGTTTTATTTTACTATTAATTAAACTTTTTTTTAAAATTAATTTTCTATTTATAATATTTCTTTTTCTTTAAGTTTTTTTTTAAAAAAACTTTAAATAGAAAATATTAATTATATTTTTAGTTTTTTATTAAATAATATTATTAAAAATAAAATAAATAAATAATAAGATAGTACTAACTAGTATATTAACATTTAATAATAGTAAGTCTAGCCTAATTAGACTAAAGCCTACTTAAAGAAACAGCTCTTTCTATAGTAGAAAGAGTATACTTTTTCCCTTCTTCAATTTAAACTTTTCGAAATGCTTATTATTATCCCTTTACTACTAGACTAGCTATTGTAGCAGCTCTTATTCCTTCTTTATTATCCTTTTCTATCTTATCTTATATAGAAGTATTTAATTAAGTACTTATCTTTCTTTCCTTACTAAATTTCCTTAGCTAGTCTTAGCTATAAGACCCCCCTTTAGTTTGAACTATAGGGTATATTGGACTTTTACTGTTATAGGCTCAGTCTGTACTAAGTATATCTCCTACTAACAAAATAAATAAAATTAGAGTTTTTTATATCTTAATACTATAATAAAGTTTAAAATAAATATATATAAAATAAAAAAAGTTTAATATTTTTATAAAAGAATTTAAATTTAAATATTTAAAAAAAAAACTAAATCTTTTTATTTTTTATTATATAAATTACTATAAATTAAATAGAGTAATATAATATATCTCTATTCTAAAAGTAAAAAGTGTTATAAATTAATATACTATTTCTATAGAAAGAAGAATTTAATTATAATTTAATTTTAAAGTTTATATTAAAAAGTTTAAATATAAAATTCTTATTTTAAAATAAAAATAAAAATAGCCTTATAGGTAAAGTTATAAGAATAAGTAAATAGATAAATAAAAAAGAATATATAAGTTAAAAGCCTAAAAGTAAAATTAAAAGTAAGTAGAAGACTACTTAAAGAAAAGAAAAGTAGAAAGCTAATAAGACTGTATAAGCTAAGCTAGACTGATACACTGCTAAGCTGAAATTGAGCTAGAGAGTAAGAAGGCTCTAAAAGCAGCTAGAAACACTAAAATATTATTTAAGTTTTATCTCAGGATACTAAAAGATTAGTAGTTAAACTCTTTCTAGTATAATTCGCAAAATAAATAGCAAAGAAAGGTCAATTTAGTGGGGAAAAACTCAACGTGGGCTTAATACCCTGAAAACTAGGAGGAGTAAATTCTGATAATAGTAAACATTCCATTCCTCTGTTTCTGGGAGTAGCTCGTAAGAACTTCCCTTACGTATCCTTCCCCACTAGGTGTTACCCCATGAACTAACTTAATACCTCAAATAATTGCCATTTGAAGATTGTAATACCTTTCGTGGGTCATTGGGGCGCTCCACACTTCCACTCTGCGCTCAGTCACGAAGTGCGTGGCGGTGCATGCGAGGGACGTGGCCAAAAGCGGTGTGTTGACATGAGATGAAAAGTATCGGGAGATTTAGGTGGGATGATCCATGAGAGTTATTTCGCTATGTAGACCTTTGCACGTCAAATATCACTCCACGGAGCCAAGTGCCAAGAGTTAAGCGCCAAGCGCCAAGAGTCAAGAACCAAGAATCAGGACGATAGCCAAGGCCAGGTTGACGTCACATCCCTGTCGGTACTTGATATACAAAACCTCCTAAAAACTCTCTCCCCTAGCCACTATAGCTTTGGGAGAGAACTGGGAGTCTTGGGGATTTCAAGATTGACAATACGTTGAAGCCGCCTTTGCATCGAATGTCAACGTTGATTGGCCAGAGTACTGGTAGTGGTCAGCCCTGGAGAGAATCTTTCGCATATAATATGAGAATCCCTTTTCGTATCAGTCGGTAACCCAGACCGGTATTTCCGATCGGGGTCTATACAAGTCAAAACGCCGTTGGAGTTTTTGTAGCCCCTCAGCCCACGCAACGGACGCGTGCAATGCGTGCCGGGGTTGATGAACGGGACTGTTTTTCTCGGCGATTTGTGTGATCACGAAATCTATTCCAAAACTCCGAGGAAGGTGAGTAAAGTGACGAGATTAAGGCGTTAACCCCTTTCACATGTCTTTTGGCGTGCAGGCGAGGTACGGCTTGCTCGCCGTCATTGCGCCGCATCCTGTCTTCAAAGCATCATCACTCTACCCATGCCATTATATCAAATCTATCACACCACACGCCCCTTCTCGAACAGTATTTGAACCGACCTCCCCTCGAATAATGAGGATAGCATTCTTATAGAACAGCCATTTCTCACATTTCTTTCATATACACATTGCCATCCTACTCGCTCTGGGACCCCCTTCTTTTAGGGAAAGGCTCAGCCGCCATTCGTCCATTTCGCTGCTATTTCTGAGCCTCAGTCTTGAAAGGAGTACTGGAAGACCTCTTCAACCAGATTGTGCGAATTTGACAGAACGCACAGCCATGTCGGACATAAACAGCACTCTCTCCGGCGGGATATAAAAGGCCTACGTTTCGTAACTGCAAAGACGGCGTCTCGGATCTTTGCCCTGCGGAGGCCTCGCTCTATGGTGATTATTTCACACTCGGGGCCTGCATATTTTTCGTCGCTGCTCATAGCCTTGCTCTTGTCCCTCAGCTAGCCCTCGGATTCAAAGCCCGTACCTGGTCTTTCTCATCGTGGTTGACGATGGGCATCCTGTTTGAGATTATGGGTTACACTGGGCGCATCATCATGAGCTCTGATCCATGGGTTTATGGCGCCTTTGTTCTCCAGCTTGTGATGCTCATTCTTGGGCCAACCCTAGTTGCCGCGAGTATCTCGGTGACCTTTAAGCACATCGTGTTATGGTACGGACCTGAGTATAGCATTTTTAAGCCTTGGCTATACCCATGGGTCTTTGTTGGTACTGATCTCTTTTCAATTGTCATCCAGTCTGCCGGTGGTGTCGTTTCCGCCAAGGCAATTGGCGGAGAGGTAAAAAACCAGGAGCTACTCGACGTAGGATCAGCTCTCCTCGTCGCCGGCACGACATTCCAGATGGCCAATATGGTGGTTTGCGGTGGCTTGATGGTGCTGTACCTATGGAGGCGACGCCATGGGATCAGTAATGATGCGGGAGGAGTACGATCATCCGGTGCCGAGGCCCACAATGCGAGCAGTTGCGCAGAGTCTGAGAAGACGATCAAGCCAAGCGACAGAAGGACTAAGATGTTTGTTCGCGCAATCACTGTGGCGTACATTCTTATCATTATCCGTTGCGTATACCGGTAAGTTAACGTTTATACCACGCCTTTATTGCAGAACTGAAGACTGAATTATCCAATAGTGTCCCCGAGCAACAGATGGGTTGGGGTAATGATCTCATGCAGAATGAAGCGACCTTCTTGACTCTCGACGGTGCTATGATGCTGATCTCGATCTGGATTCTCACGGTCTTCCATCCTCATTTCTTCTTCCCCTTTCTCTCCAAGAAGTCGGGAGAAGACATCCAGGCCGATAAGTCACTAGAGGTTGTGTCGAACCAGGAAGGACAGGAGATGGGATCCTTGTTCAAGACGGCATAGGAAAGGAACTGTAACGAGGAAGTTCCTTAGAAGACAATTGGGATGACATATCGCTCTCACTTTCAATTCATTTTCGGATGACTCTGTTAACTTAGTTTAGTACTCAAATTGATAAATTAGAAGTGGCAAAGCTGGGTTCCCAGGACTGTGCCGGACGAGACTCTGCGCTGAAGACGCACATTGCATAGATGCCCGAGCTATGGGCTTTAAATAGCCAGGCAAAACAATTAAGAAAATGACTCACTTAATTAACCATATGAGGAAGAGAATTTGTGAACTTAAATATGGAATGATAGCCGAGGTGAACGAATTGAGTAGAGCCCAATCCCTTGACCTCGAAAACATAGCGAGTTAACGGCACGGTAAAAAATGGGCGGCATTTTCTTCACATTTCTGTGGTTGGCGTGACACGGTTGATCGTATCAGATCTTGACATGGCAGGAAAAGCATCGAGCTCCGCCAGATGGCGATTCAACTCCTGTAGACACGAACAAGGAAAAAAAAACGACGTGTATTCAATGTAACTCCTATCATCCCTAAGCCCATCATATTGGAGAGGTCGGGTGTTTCACCTCCTGCACCTGTATCGCCATATCATTTATAACGTATATGGCCCCCCTTTCTCCATCTCCAGCTTGGCGTGAACAAGGCAATTGGATGGAGGTGACGACTTGGTGTCCTTCTGAAGTCTGTTCAGCGTTCGTGGTTCTCAATAGGCCACGCTCCGTATCAGCCAATTGGTGGCTTGAGCCTGATTCTTCACTGTCCTTTCCCTCGCTTCTTGCGATTGTAGTCAACCTGATGGTGTTGATAGGTCGGCTTTTTTGGATGGCTTCTGCCGTATGAGCTCAGGAATGATCGGGGAAGTATACGGCGAAAGATTGGCCGAAGCAAAGGAAAGCAAGCTAAGATAGATGGGTAAGTGGTCCTGGAGCGGAACGGGTGCAGTGATGGATAGTTACCGGAGACGATTGCGATATTGAGCTCAACTGCCCCCCACATGAAATTCAAGGCAACGTCGTGTGGCATTTCTGTCGTATTGACGTCGTATCGAATCGACTCAATGATGACAAATATCGATGCGAGGCACACACTGAGCTTGTTAGCGGTTGTGCATGTCGGGGTGATGCGATGGGATCGGAAACGTACATGGAGCCGATGACGAAGAGGCCCATAACCGCAAGCTTCTGACCGAGAGGTAAATGAAGTCTGCTTAGTTCAATAGTCGGCAAGACGAGAATAATGACATCCATAACGAAGTGTGTTAGGACAGTGCCGAAGAAAAACTGGGCGTCATTGATCTCGCAGCGAGCATTTTTGATTGACTTATCCCAGTAGGCTTGGACGGGGATGCAGTGAAAAATTACCATGAAGGTCCGGAGGATGATCCAAATGAGCGATATCACAAACATCACCTGAATGGGGATTCGAATGGAGGATAGTTTGAAAAGGCGCCAGTAGAGGCCCAGTATTGCGAACTTTGACGACGCGATCGAGAAGGCATAGCAAAATTGGCTACAGTACATGAGGAGTCTTGAATGCAGGAGCAGGTGGTCTCGCTGCGATTCGCTGAGGGACGGGTCGACGAATTGGCCAAGCCCCCAGTCGATGGTCCCTGGGTGGCAGTTAATACTTGCAGAATGCGCTGGAGGTGTCGCAGGAATTGGTGTCTACATATTAGCAGGATAGTGTTGTATCCGCTTGCAAATACCTTGCGTTTGTGTGGTTTGTCAGTGCTCGTTTCATTCAAATCCTTGCTTCAATTTGTTCTGCCTCTTAAGCTGCCCCCGGCTGGCTAAGGCACGATGGGGCTGGACTCACAAATGCTGACACGCAAAAGTAGTCATCAATCCACCAGGCCATTTTCGTCATGCGTCGCGCGACGACCCGAAGCACCAGCGCAGTGAGCGCGGCGGCCCAGGTGATGGAGACTGCGGCAAAGACATTCGGTTGGAGCCCAGTCATGGTGGAGACTGCGAGCTCACGAGGTTGTAGTCATGAGGGGGGAGGGGCTCAAGGATTTCCGAGGATTGAGGTGACAAGAGTGAAGTTTCCAGGATCACATCACGCAACGACTGACAATGATTGAAGAAATGCGAGCGGGGGCGGAGTGGCGGGGCGGTGATGGGCATTTGAATGGGGGACTATCGGTCAGATTTGGCTAGCCGTAGGCACTCAGTGGCTAGTTTGGTGGCTTCATGCGAGAGGGTCACATTGACAAGCCGTGAAGCATGAAAACCAATCTGGGGAACGGATTGTCGGGTCAGATTGTCGGGCTAGGACGCACTCTTGCTTCCAGAACACAACAGATTGCAGCCTTACCTCAATGCCGCGCCTTGGGCCTCTGCTGTTCCAACTCGAAGAAGCAGGTTCTAGAAAGAGGCAGAATCAGCCCCAAACTCGGCAACAATGTCACGTCGTCAGCTGGTGAGAGCCTGTCGTGGCACTCGATCACAAAGGGCAGCGGGATTGGCAATGAATTATTCACAAGGGCCTCTCTCAGGAGCGGTGAACAGGGCTCTCAACCACCATCTACCGAGATGAATGGACCCAAACTCCGCTCCCCGGGCTGTACCTTAACCGCTCAGCACTGTATTACGGATGTGCGGAATACACAGCCGAGGGCAGGGGGAGCAGTCAAAAGGCTGGCGGGCCACGGCATTGCAAAAAGCCCAAGGCGATTGGATGCCGCACCAGGGGACCTTCTTATCTTCAGCTTCGCTGCACTTGGTGCGTCATTTTCGTGGCAATCGCTTGAAAGTCGGGCGAGGCGTGGGCGCAGATCAGCGCCTGGCGTGGTCTGCAGGACGCTGATGTGCATTTCAACAACAAGGCAACGATAAGCCACCCGGGCTGTTGCGGACAGGGATCTAATCCAATCATAATCGAATCTGACCAGATGCATCCGCTGATTCCTCACCAGGCAGCCATTAATTGATGCACTTTCATTATCTGCCCCTGCGCCAGCCATACGTTTTATTGACAGAGGAGCATTGCAGATCATAATACATGGACGCTTTCTCACAGTTGTATTCGTTCTACTCTGTGCGTGAATGGGACAGGGACTCAATGTGTATTGGTGTAAGAGGCGGTCCACCCGAGCCTGGTTGGTGCCACTGAAACAGTAGCGCCGATGGTGTCTCACCATTCGATATCGGCTTTTGTATCGATCAAATGCACATGTGGAAAGCTGAAGCCTTATTATACCCGACTCGAGGGGTAATATACATTTGGTATTTTTCGTACATATTAATATTGGTCCCAGTCGGGTAAAGTTTCATAAAGACACATACAAATTCACCTGCCAATCCTGACGCATCCACCATACAGATCTTTTAACATTCGAAAAGTATGTTCATCATTATCAATGTTTCTGTTCCTTTAACGGATGAAATGATGTCCTAGCCGACCGAGTAAGTCTTATAGGACCGGTGTCGTTACTTGTGTTTAAATAGACCTGCATTATTGTATGGATAGTCAATGCAACTACGCAGATCAATAAATGGATGTGGGCGAGGTTGAGTACTCAGTGCTTGAGTTCACCTATTATCTTAAGAAAGTCTCGTGAGTGAATGCCATTGACCCATTTTCCATTCCGCCGGTTCTTATCATTCAACGCTGGTAGAGCTGTCCTCTTGCCATGGACCCTCTGTGCTGTGCCCTCTTCTCGGACTTCAATGTCCTCGTTAAGAGAGAGCTGTATTCTCCAAGTGTCTCGCTGATTTGTTTCTGAATTTGATCGATCATGCAGATGAAGAGGTTGCGTACGCGGGTTTCCTTGGCTGGCTTGTTCGTGACGGTAGTGCTTATCATATCAGTCATGGTTGAGGTGTCGGCAATCAACAAGACTTTAATCCAGTCAAAGTAGGAGGCTTGACTGATTGACTCCATCTCGATTGAAGCCCATTGAATGACGTGCGCCGTGTTGTCGACGGATACATCAATCGCTTTGAAAACATCCATAAGACCATCTATAGTCTTCCCAGAATGTCGTTGGTAAGCTCGAAGGAGAGATATAAGTTTTTTCCTGTGCATGCCAGGATTGATGCAATGGCCTAAGAATACTTCGTAAGGATAAAACGCACCTTGATGGCAAATCGTGACCGGCCAGTTGTTCGATCATGCTACTGACACTTCCCTCGCTAATTTGCAAAAGATAGGGTATCTCAGAATAATCAACCGCAATCGTTTGCATTTTGACAAGCTTCGAACTTAGATCGAGTCCCTTTTGGAATTCGTCTGAAGGGTTCCGTAGACTTAAAGGAGGTGGGGCGCAGAAGTTGAGGTTTGCAGATTGAGGTTTGAGCAAGCATGCAATAGGAGCAAATGGTGCCAATGCAGTTGTTATAGACTGGAGGGTCGATGCGAAAAAAAGGGAGGAAATAAACTGTGTCTAGGAGCCTGAAGAAGATAGCTGCACACATGGCCAAGTGCAAGACGTATACTGAAATGACCGGGCATATGGTTGGAAGTTTCGAGTTTGATATCTCTGGCATCTCTGACAGAGACTGGACTGGACTGGACTGGACAATATATACCGATTTACGCGTGATCCTATCTTGTACCAGGCTGTGAAGCGAGAGTTAGACATCCAGGTAGTAACTGTGCCTCTGCAATAACCATTGGAATGACTGAACCCAATGTTTCCCATCGAAAAGCTTTTGTCTGAGAAGGCGTTAGGTGTGTGTGGGTCACAAACATTAGTTAGATAGCTTTTAGCCGGCTAGGTGGGACGTATGGCTCTATCAAAACCCAGGGGCCATCCGGTATCAACCCAATTGCACTAGTAACTGCATTGTGTAGCAGGATTTATTGAAATGTGTGCGAAGTGGAGCAGATAGACTTGCTCTTTCCAGCTGGAGCCTAATTCTAGATGACATTGGATTGGGTAGCAGAGCACCGGACAGCGGTTGCAGGAGACAAAGGACAGCTGCGGGCAGAGACTAACACGTCTGTTGAACACTTTTGGTCCACATTATTCCCCTGACAACTGGTGAGATTTTGAGTGATGAAAGTGCCTCTTGCCTTGGCAAGGTTTGAATCGCAGCCATGAAGCTCGTTACCGTGGCTCGCAAAAATATAGTATCATCGATTGTGTAAACAACCTTTCAGCAACCTGTCCTGGCCACCCAAACTGAACCTCAGATAGAGTATGCATGTACTAATGAAGGTAACGAGCCAATCTATGATCTTCTGGACCTGGGTCACGCGTCCGCTTAGACCTAGAATCTTCCGACTGAAGTTCGGATATGCCCACCCACTTTCCCGGCGGTCTCTGGCTACCTCAAGTAACTATCAACAGCCGGAGTCGCTACCATTGCAATCTATAAGAAATTAACCTTTCGATTTTTTTGTATTTAAAAACCAAGAGATTTAATCGCGGTGGTTTCATCTGTTTACTGCAACACATGCGAACAAATCTGCCATGGAACGATATTCAGATAGTGTGGACAATCCAAATCATTCCCAATCACTACAAGACTACCTTACTGATACAGACGCATCACTACAGTTATTACTAATCTACCTATTACTAAACTTTTAGCCTGTTGTGCCTGTTATACCCACACACTCGCTGCATTAGTAAACCACACACCTGTGGGAAACTGCCACACCAATTTCCACCCCGGAATCGGAAGGACTGTAGGGTAACTGATATCCTAGATTTGCCCATTGATTACCCTTTATTTTCATTGTTCCATGCCCCGGCTCCTTGGCAAGGTCGTTAACGGGAACTCCACTCCCATCTCCCAACCAAGTTCAGGGCTTATAAGCACCATAGGCCCCCCTCAGTTGACGCAAAATTTTTCCCCATCCTTTACCTTGCACTCTTCGCTGTACGATTATGGCATCGTTCACCCCAATCCTGACGTCCTTGATCGACCTTCCGAGTTGTTTGCCACGTCGTTTACCCCCCGAAGAGCCCGACAGACATGTACGAACGTGGTTGAAGCGACTCAGCAAATTGTCATCCTTTCATGACCGCCCGTATTCATGGGGCTTCACTATTTTCCGCACCGTCTATACCCCTGAATCAGATGAGACGTTTCCCAAGGCTATTGAACGACTCAAACTGTACGCAAAATGCTTTGTGACGGAAGAACTTGGGCTTAAGCGGCTTCCCAACAAGGCCCCGCTGGATCCTGCCCCCAACGAGGAATTGGCTCAGCGATTCTACTGCGATATTGTGCAAGATGCCGCAACTCTAGATGGAGCGGACATCGAGGAAATAGGCAAGCGTTTCGATGCCTGGGTCAATGAGCATCTACGGCCAGAAGGTCGGAAGGGCACATTGTTGGGAAGATATTCTGTTTGCATCATGCTCGATCAACAGGGCATAGATCATGTGCTGCAGTTGTGCGAAGGCCCCCGACACCGCGCAAGGAATATCGCGCTCAGCTAAGGCTCTATGTCAAGGTCGTGTCCGACTGGCAGCGCGAACCCGAAGACGGGGGCAGGTTTTGGCTTCGGACAGGCATTAAATCTCAACTGTTCGCCCTCTGTTTTGGCTCGGAGGACTCGGATATTTCTGAACTTGGGTTGCCGGATGAGACGGACGGGGTTCATAATTTTTATGGCATGTTCCCATTTCATCCGGAGTTAGGCTAGATATACGAGAATCTACTTCATTTTACCCACTCGTACGTCGGTCCCGTACAGTAGGCCATCCCAGAGGCCAGATTTCCACTGCACTCTGCCAATTCGGTCCCCAGAGATGGGTTGGCTGCGAGGAGCAGAGGGATGTTGATGCTCGCGCTCATGCAAACCGTGGCACAACTATCGCCATCTTGAACAACATGCCACCTCCCGCACTCCGTCGTCGTGCCCTCGGCAATCGTCGAGTTCTGCGGAGGGTCAATGGGGTTCGCGGTGTAATCGCTGCCAGGAGTCGGCGTAACCGTGTCTCCGTTCGCCCCTGGGCCGGTGTAGTTGAATTGGCCACTCCGGGGCGCGCCACAGAGCAACCAGCCAAAGAACTTGCCGGCAGCGTCGAGGTTGCTGCATTCAAAGTTGATCCAAGGATTGAACCTCCGCAAGTCGCCGCTGTCCAGCTTTTGATCTGCCTCTAAGCCAGAACAAGTGTCGTTTGCCGAATATTTGACGAGGCTGGCGCACGTGAGGGGAAGACAGAGCTCTGTGCCAACGGGAATCCCGCTGCAAGTCCTGGAATGATAGTAGCCGCGTGTGTAAACTATTTGCAGATAGCGCCCATGATTCTAGGCTCGGCCTCTGACCATGAGTCTTCTCTCACCGACCACAAGGCACCACGAACTGAAGATGAGAGCAGAGCGCCCACTCGCGCGATCAAACGTGTCCGCCGTATGCCCAAGCTGCGCCGACTCCGTTGCTAGTATCCCGGTGGTAAGTCACACTTATCTCTTTCGTGTTGCCTGCTCACGATTGTAGGGCCTACTCGAATGAAGACCATGCGATACCCGTGGTCGAAGGAGGCCAGGCGACGTCAGTCGTCGAATGCTCTCATCAACACGCAGGTTGCTTTCAAGCGACTCGTCGATGAAATCCTCCATGACATCCGTCCTTCCTCCAACATACGTATTGGACCGTCGGCTATTAGCACACTTCAAGACATCGCGGAAGGGAAAATCGTGGACATGTTCAAATGTAAGCAACCACGACCGATTATCGCAATCGTTTGGAACTAATACTCTCGCCTAGCCGCACATATCGTCACTCGCCACGCTCGGCGTGAAACCCTTATGCCGGAAGATCTTGCCCTGCCGTGTTCCGTTCAGCGCCTTTTCAAACATCCCTGGGCTCTGAAAATATCGTACGTGGCCATAGCTCTTCTTTCAGGGCCTGTTTTAATATCTACGATGTGGAAGGTGTCTTAAAACCTAGGTAGTTCAGATAATAGCATTATATCTGGCCATGCTAAGTGCACTGGCTCAGTTTACCCTCGTTGAACTCGACGCCTGAAAGAATGAACAACAGAATGAAGTAGTGACAACGGAAGTCTAACGTCATCTGGGAAACGACTACTGGACTATCGGCAGCGCCCTGCAACCCAGCCCGCTCTTTGCTGCATCTGCAAACTGTAGATTCCGAGATGCAAAATGCATGTGGAAAAAGTGAGCAATAGTTTGCGACGCGTCTCGCAATGGAACGCTGCTGCCTAGCCACTTCTGCGAATTGATTGATCGCCTGGCTCAGCCGCACAAGGCTGGCGGCTGCAGTCATCCCATCGCCCATGGCCATGACGGTTTTCATTCCTGGCCAAACTTCACCACTGCATCCCAAAAGCCCCAACGTCTGGGTTCCCCTTTGACTGAGCCTTTTGCTACGACGTCCTGTGCTTTTTCAAATCTCGGTGTCGCTAAACCTTCAGTCGAAGAGCATGTCAGCATACATCTGGAGAGTGTTTGATCGAGCATGGGGCTTCAAACTTCCCGATTTCGGATTGGGCTTTCGCTTCCCGATTGCTCGGTCCTATTTTCTCTCTTCGGGTGCTGGCTACACGTCAAGTCGCATGACATTCAGGGGCATGCTACCCCCATCTCATCGGTACGACGACCCTAGGATCGTTTCTTCTAATCCTTCATGAGAGCGTAGGACGCTGACATTTGCAATAGCCTGGGAAACAGTTTGAATATATTCCCCTCGATAGTAATCAAATTCGACTGTTTGTTTTGCACCCTGGTTTAGATACCGACGTTGTATCTGGCCATATTGAGCACACTGGATCATGGGGACGTTTTGGGGCAAACAACAGTCAATACGAAGCTTTGTCCTATGTCTGGGGCGATCTTGGGGACTCTACCAATATTCTTGTCGACGGCCGAACCATCAAGGTGACGAAATCACTCGACGCTGCGCTCCGACAACTTCGTCACCGAGACAAGCCTAGAAGTCTCTGGGTAGACCACATTTGCATCAACCAAGGAGATGTTCTTGAACGGAACCAACAAGTGGCTAGAATGGGGAACAATTTGGCTAATCGTGTGCTAATTTGGCTGGGGCTTGCCACGCCAAATAGCCCGATGGGGATGCAGATGCTACGCTACTTTGCCCACGAGCAGCGCCCTCAGACTTCGCCACTGTGGCAGACCAACCCCCAGTCGCTCGTGCTTCAGGGACTCCAGGATGTAATGAACAGGCCATGGTTTGAAAGAATGTGGGTTGTGCAGGAGGTCGGGCGATCTCGCCGTGCGGTTCTTATATGCGGGAGTGACTGTGTCGAGTGGGAGTCAACAGACGTTATAATTGTGCGGCGTTTCGTTCGGATGATCAAATTTGCAGAGATACTACCGGAATGGACGCAGCTGGGGTTCGATGCGGTGGACATGCGACCGTTACTGGAGATGTTGGATTATCAGGACATGAATCAGTTTAGCAAGAGCTGGGGCTCTTGCGTGCGGGCGGCCCCAGATCTTCTAGATCTCGCTCACAGCATGAGATACAAGCAGTGTCTAGATCCTCGGGATAAAATCTTCGGCCTCTGGGGATTGGTCGAATACTTGGACCTTCTGGAGGATTTCAAGCTCGACTACAGAATGTCGGTCAAGGAGGTATACGAGGAGGTGGCAAGAGTGTCGTTTCGATGATTGGTTATGTGTACCGAGTACTGTATTTCTTTTCATCTGAATACATTCGGGGGAGTTTTCGGTCTTAGCCAACCGTTATGACTCAAACTGTAGCCTGTCGTTGAGCTTCACATGCCTGACACAAGAAAGCCGACGCTACCAAAACGCCACTGTCACACCGTTATTTCAGACCAAAGCTTTGACAGCTGGGTGTAATAATAAGGGATCTTTTTGTTTGTGTGTGTGTGAGTGTGTGTGTGTGTCTGTGTTAATTTACAGGGCGAGGCCCCGCTGTTCCTCTACTGTGTGGGGACTCCGTTTGTCAACCGAGCAGACCTCGACAACTAGATCGTCGCTCTGGGTGCTGCAAGGTCGGTAAGGTCGGCGGTGTTGGAGTGGCTTCAGACTTCAGAATGGGGTAAAAGATTAAGCTATTTTCAGAATAACATCTTGTATTTTTCTATATATTTTAGCCCTGACTTCATGTGAATATTTCGTTTTTACTACGAGATTAATACGATAATCCACTATTAATACCGCTATATTAACAGTGAAACATAGCCTCTTGTAACTCTAGTAGTTGTAACGGCCTGGTCCCAATCTGACCCTGACAGGCTGTTCTGGTTGATATAGAGGCGGTACTCCGGCCTATTTGACGTCCTCGCGACGTGTTATCCGCATGTTTAGTTCCGACTGGATTAAAACACCAAAAAAGGAATTCCGAATAGGCCTCTCCATATTTATAACGGAAAAGTCAAATCGGCGAAGTAACTATGAACTTAGTGAGAATGCGGAAGCCTAAAACTTGGGGTAGATCGCGTTATAAACATACCTCGACAATCATCTTATTCAGCTCAATGCACGCAATGGGTCGACCGAGGCAACCCCACCGCCCCTGGCCGAAGCAAAGATCGATGGTATTTTCCATGACCTGCCGTTGATCTTCATCGGCTCGCAACCACCGGTCCGGCAGAAACATATCGGCACCCACACCGAAAACACTCTCGTTGCGCATGACTGCCCGAGCACTCCAGGCGACATTGGTCCCGGCAGGGATGCGGATACCACAGACGACGGCATCATGGTCGGATATACGAGGCATGATGCCTGATATAGGGGGCCACATACGGAAGCCTTCTTTTATGCAGGCCTGGAGCAGTGGAAGCTCTCTGGCCTCGGCATCTGTGATAGGAGACGAGACGAGCTGTTTAGCTACAGCAGAGTCGATTTCCACTTGCAGGCGCCTATAGATAGTAGGGTTCGTAACGACGTGGACTATTACTGTCCTCAGAACCGTCGCTGTTGTATCGGAGCCGGCAATGCTGTTTAGTCAAGTTGAGTTCGGGTTTCAACGTTTACAGACCAATGAACGAGAGACAACATACATTTGCACCAGAGACTCAGCCTCGGCCTCCTTCTGTTCAAGTCCGTGTCGTACGAAGGAGCCAAGCATGTCTTTCCTATCTACGGCCTTGGGCATGTAGCGCTCGCCGACAACACGCTTCGCGATGGCCATGATAGGGCCGAGCCCGACGGCATCCCGCTCCGATGGCATCATGGCCTTACAGAGTGACGACTGAAGGAGGTTGACGAGCCACGGGATAAGGGCGAACATCTGCATCATAGGGACGGAGGCCTCGACTGTGCTTATGTAGTCGTAGAGGTCTTCGTCCCGGTCCATAAAGCCAAAGGATTCGCCAAATGCGATCTTAGAGATGACGTCGAGGGTCATATACTGGGCTTTGCGTGCAAAGTCGACAGGGCGGTATTCGGTAGCAGTAGACAGATACTTGTCTTCGAGGAGAGTAACAAACCGAGCAATGCCCGCATCAATAGACTCATGGAGGCCGTTGACGTCTTTGCCGCTGTATCCTGGAGCGAGCTTGGAGCGTAAGGCCGAATGAACATCGCCACCGCGCATTGACAGTGTGCAGTCTCTAGGCGGGTCCAGTCGAAATCCTTTGTACCAAGGGGCACGATCAAACTGGGAGCGAACTCCCCACATACGACGGACCTCTTCTGGATCACCACACACGATGTAGTTTGGCGCGATACGGGCAATGGGGCCTAGGATTAGGAAGCGATGCCCCAGCAGTTAGCAAGCAACAAACAGTAGCTATGGACCATCTCCCATTGGTGTTTGTCAGTGAGCATTACCGTATTGTTTGCAGACATCACCGAGTTCCTCAAACAGGCTTCCTTGGCGCGTTTTGTTGATGAGCCACAAGCCAGTCCAAGCGGCAAACCCGGGACCTTTGATGTGTCGCAGACGATACCAGCTCCTCACGCGAGAGATTGCAACGTGCACGCTGAAAAGACAGGCGACCAATCCCCAGAACACCGGGCGGCCGACGACCTCGGAAAGGGTTGAAAGAGAGGGCATCTCCATTCTGTTCGGCGTTGTTAGGTCGCTCATTCAAACGAGGGGCATGACGGGGAAGAAGCTGCGACCGGGCAAGAACGAGAGGCGATAAGAATGATACGTATCACTATTGCCGCGTGCCAAGGGCATCGGATTGACAGATCTCCGGGGCTTGTCACGCAAGCTGAGTATGTATGTACCCCCTACCAATTGTCAAGACGGCATTAATGATCCACCAATCATCAAGCACTATTGGCGGGACGAGCCCTGTCAACGTCAACATGCCTTGCCTCTAACCAGGATTGGCAGTTCCTTCGTAGTATTCCATGTTCGCTATTTAGGCTGTGGGTCACCGCTGTTTCCTCGAGGTAGCCCTGTTTCCTCCAGCCTCCTCCTTTGTCAATTTAGTTACCAGCCCGATAATAGTCGCCCCGCCCACAACGTGGCCATCTAAACTAGTTGCATCTTGACAAGATCAAGCCACCGCCATGGCGCCCAATCTAAGCGACGATGTCGCCGATCCTGCTGGGACGGTCGGAGATGAAACAGTGGAGTGTCACCAAAATGAGTCTGGTGGCAGTCGGGAAGACCCCTTGGTAAGGATTATGCGCTTGAATTCGTTCTCGGAATGGCTCCTAACCTCACATCTTCCCTCTAGGTTGCTGATGACGATGGGGCTTCGGTTGCAGACTCGGCAGTCGAAATTGTAAGTCAGCAGTGGTAGACTGCTTGGCATGCTCCGTCTCAAGCAAAGTATCAACTGACAAGTGTGTTTCGACCTAGTTGGACGATAATCTGTCGTCC
This sequence comes from Ilyonectria mors-panacis, assembly GCA_002991585.1. NCBI lineage: Eukaryota > Fungi > Ascomycota > Sordariomycetes > Hypocreales > Nectriaceae > Ilyonectria > Ilyonectria mors-panacis. Next base: position 135,542 of record PPHJ01000005.1, read on the forward strand.
GAATCACTCAGGTCGAGCATCTACCACTATCAGTTGGAGAATGGGCGCATGTACCATTCTCTCAGCGAGGGAAGTTCGTAATTGCCTAGTCCCCTGATTCTTTCTTCGGAGATATGACTGACGATCTCGCCCCTAGAGTACATCTTGCCAAATGATGACGTACGTTTTAAAAATCCAGTTCGGTAGCAATTTGACTGATTGCTGTTTATACGTAGGATGAGAACGATCGACTCGGTACGCCGTGCATTGGCCTGCTACCAGCACTTACACTTCAAATTCCCCCGTGCTAAATCTTTTCTAGATATCCAGAACCATCATTTCATCCTGACCTTTGACGGCCGCCATTGCTTCGCCCCGGGAGCTGAGTCTGCAAAGCGCGTCCTTGATGTCGGTACCGGGACCGGTATCTGGGCAATCGAATTCGGTAAGCGACATTCGCTCAAATAAACCTAATATATCGATATACACAAGCTAAATCGTGCATTATTACGGCCGATGACCATCCCCATGCTGAAGTTGGTCACTCCCTGTCCCCACGCTCCTGTGAACTTTATTGATGATATCCACAGGTAACTGGCGTGGATCTTAGCCCCATCCAACCGAATCTGTATGTTCAACAGTGCACGGGCGATATCAAGCTGTCGCGCTAATTGAATCATTGGAACAGTGTCCCCCCTAATTGTCGATTCGAAATGGACGACCTGGAGAAAGAATGGACCTGGTCGAAGCCCTTTGACTTCATCTTTAGCCGCATGATGGTTGGGAGTTTCGCCGACTGGAACAGCTACGTCCGGCAAGCATCCGAGTACATTGAACCACCTTAAAGATGCCAGATATTGAAGCTAATACCAAGGACTTGAAGACATCTAGAACCCGGGGGCTGGATTGAAATAGTTGACTGTCTATTTCCCATCGAGTCCGACGACGGCACCCTGAACGATGACCAGACTATCATGAAATGGATTAATTTCCTTATTGAGGCCAGCACCAAACTCGGCCGTCCTCTGACTGAGGCAAAGCGCCACAGAGAGCGGCTGGTCAACGCTGGGTTTGAGAACGTTCAGCAAAGACTGTTCAAGTGGCCAACCAACCCGTGGCCCCGAGATAAAAAGCATAAAGAGGTTGGGCTGTGGACACTAGCTAACATTGGCGGTGGACTGGAAGGTCTTAGTATGGCATTAATGACAAGGGGACTGGGATGGAGTCAAGAAGAGGTCCTGACGTTTCTGATCCAGGTGCGAAAGGATCTAAGGGACCCGCAGATTCATGCATACTGGCCAATGTAAGTGATGCACTGTTTTAGACTGACACATTAAAACCTCAGGCTGATTTTGGATTTAGTGTTGTTGTTTATGGACAAAAGCCACTGGAATAAATTGCACGACCTGTTGTATTTAGCGAAGTTTTATGAATGGTGTATTGGGGTCAGGCTATACATCGATCGGCGGTGTGGAGGTCCTAGTAGGAGAGAGGCCAGTCTCTGCCTTGGGCACAACACGCTCAGCCACTGTCCGTTCGTGAGAAACAATTATATGCACACACAAAATCCCAACGATTCAGTACTTGTATCTCTCGAGCTTCAATCCACACATTGGCTTTAAGTGCTATTTCATCTAGGGATACTATCAACGTGAACTTAATCTTAATCCCTTCGCTACAGCCAGAGTTCGGATGGCTTGAATGGTTGGCCCTGGGAAAACTTGCTCTTTACTTCTTCCATGCGTATATGAGGCGAATTAGCGTCTGGGCTGTGTCCCTGGAGCCTTTCTATCTTTGCAGACACAATGGCAGACCCAACTGGCACAGTCTTGGGCGTGCTGGGACTCGTGGGGACAGTCCTCCAGCTCGGGTATGTGATAGCCAACCGCAAAGACCAGGTGATTTATCTCCGAGGCCAGCTGGACCTGGAAGCCCTGCTTCTTTGTCGATGGGCGGAAAGCGCCTTGACCGTTCGGTCAGCCCACGGAGCCTTCCAAGCAGCAACATATCCGGATCTTCCGGGTCCTCTCCAGGCTGAACACCTGCCGACCCAACGCGTTTAATGGGCGATACGGGATGCTGCTCGCCTCGAAGAGATGCTCCGGAAGATTGAAACCATTCGGAATAAGCTACAGGAGCTTCTCCCCCCGGATGCAGAACTCATCAAGCTCCAGCTCCTTGCCGGCATATTGTCCGAGTCCGCCACCGATCATATCATGATGATTAGCACCGCAGCTCAGACAATCGGCTAGAGAAATCCAGATGACTTACCTTCGATGAACACTCTTCGTGCTACAGCATTGATCCGCGAACAACTGCCGCATATGGTCCAAAGCGTGGAGGATACGAGAGCCGAAATACATCGACTCTGCATCAAGGACGCCGAGTTCGCTCCGCCGGGAACATGTCCACCTAGATATATGTCGCGTTGGCCCGCGTTGATGAGCAGCAGGCAACTTGGAATTACACACCAACAGGTTATCATCGAGTGGCGGTTATTCGACGTGCAGGCCGATGATGATAGCGCCATCTTTGAGCGAGACGTCATTTAACTCTCTGGGCTGTTGTGTTCCTTGAGGGGACTTCCCGACCCTCACCCTCCTCGCTGCCTGGGTTATATCAAAGATGTTTCTTTTCATGCCGGAACTCGATATGGGTTAGCGCTTGTGTTTCCCAAATCCAAGCACGCTGATCCTCCTCTACCCAGCCCGGTTGTGACCAGCCCGCAGTCTTTGTATGACTTCATTATCCAAGAACCCCAACCATTTCCGCCGATTGAGCAACGCATACAACTTGCAACTGACTTAGTTGCTACCGTATTTCAACTCATCTCAATTGGTTGGCTTCACAAGGGGCTTAGAAGCGCCAATGTATTGCTCCATCCTCATGCCAGAACGATCTCAAGAGAAAATATGCTTATGCCAGACAGTGAGAATCAAAGTCGACAGGTATCACCAATCGAATTTATTCTCACGGGCTTCGAATTCGCCCGTCTCGACTAGCCGGGCCAAGTGTCGTGCAATGCAAAGGATTCGAGAGAATTAGATCTATATCGGCACCCCGAAGCTGTCAGTGCAAAGTAGCAAACCCAGCAGTACAAAAAAACATGGGTTCCTTCAGGAGTTTGACATATACGGGCTTGGAGTGGTGCTAGTCGAGCTGGGGTTATGGCGAACCGTGGGGAATCCACGAGAAAGCGTGGCCAAAAGGGATCCGACTTGGCAGGATGAAAAGTTCCCAGAATACCTGGGAAATAGAGTGGCAGCCGAGATGCCAGGCATGATGGGAAGCCGGTTCACCAGCGCAGCAGAGTGGTGTCTTTCCATACGGAGCAGAATGAGTACGGGGATAAGTGAGAAAGAATTGTTGACGCAGTTTGAGGAGAAAGTGCTTGTGGAGTTGCTCAAATGCCAAAAATGGCCGGGGATTTGCATCACAACGTTTAATACATACAACAGTTGCACGCATCTAGGACCGATATTGGTCATCCCAATATCGATCCTTAAGATCATAGAAACTCAATCTTGCAGTGATATCTGACGAAAGGCGAGGTTCCTACTCACGCATTCCACGTTTGCAACTTGTACACAGTACTGACTACCCTAGACTAAATACCATGGTTGCGAAGTGTGATCGTCCTAAAGACTAGCGCTTCGTTTAGCACCCCAACCTGAATACACTGACTTCATCCTGGCAATTAATCTTCCCTCCTTGATCCAATAAGCTGGCCCAGCAACCGCGTAGTCACAGATAGTCACTCCAGTTCGTGGAGTCTCTCCTCCATAATCAATTGTCAAGCGTTGCGCATGGGACCCCTCCCCAGCGCCGTGGAAATGGAGGAGATCCAACGGTGTGTGACCGGCCGTCGAAAGAGCGTTTATATCTGCGCCGTGTTTGTGGAGAAAAGCGCCAACGATTTCAGAGTAATGAAGGCTCACGAGATGGAAGGGAGTTAGGCCTTGAGAGCCACCTCTTGCGTGTATTAGAGAGGGGTCCATTTTGTACAAGTACGCGAGCGTATCGAGGAACTCGGCTCGACCAATAGTAGTCACTTCAGAATGTAAGATTACGATGTGGACATAATAAACCATATTGATATCGAGGGGACTTACTAACGAGGCTCTCATCTGAGGCAAGTATGTGGAACACGTTGAGGCCGGTGCTTGTGACGATCAGCCTGGGCTTCGGAGTAAGCTCCATCAGAAATCGTATGGGCTTCATCCTGGGAAGCACAGAAGCCAAGGTTGACTGTTCTCCATCGTCAATAGTGTGGTCTCCTTTCAAGCGGTAGACGTCGTATGTCGCGCCTTTGCTTAGGAGGAATTGCGCCAGGTCAAGGTAGCCGTACTCCATAGCGAGATCGAACGCCGTGGCACCCCAAGGATCGATGTAGGCCAGTAATCCTGGGCCTTTGCCGGCCCGTTCGAAGTGGGAGAATATCCGTGGAATAAGGTCTGGCTGGTGGTGAACCGCACTGACAAGGAGGTTATAGTCGGTGACGTCTAGCCGTGCCATCATCCGAGGAAGAATGGTGTCAATTGCTTCGGAAAACCCGCAATTGATGGCTGTCAGAGCCGCATCGATGCCACTCACTGTGCTCAGAGTTTTTCGAAACAGACGTCCCAGACCTATCCGAGGCGTTCAAAATAGCTTGCATGGCCTCGTCCTTCCCGTAGTAACAGGCAAGACCCAAGGCGTCGTGCTTAATAGCACGGCTCACGAAGGGTAACTCGACTGAGATCTCCATCTTTCCCATGATTTCGACGATGTTTTTGTACGCCTGGTGGTAATTCCTGCTACCACGAGTGAGGCTAACTGCACGAGGAGTCTGCATCAGCCGTAGGAATGATCGCGCTAACTCATTCGCTGGCTCTGGCCTTGCCCTGGTTTGGTCCACCAGTGGCGTTGTGTGCTCACGCGTCGCAATGGCATTCAACATCTCTGCGACTAGTTTGTCATCCACCTCAAGAACAGCCAGCAGAAGTGGACTACTAGTGCCCGGTCCAACGGCAGTAAGAAGAGGATTAGAGCCGAATAGCAGCAGAGTGTTAATGGCGGCGTTTCTGGCATCAGGATTCAGAGGATCCTTTGTAAGCATCGTATTCATCAGTGCTGTTCGTGCAGTTGCTTGATTTCTGGCATCGATATTCAAGGTGTGCCGGACACTCATTATTCGACACGTAACTTCCATGACGAGATCCGCAGGCAGGAAGGCAATATTCTGAAGTGGACAGCTTCCCGGTCGGAAATGAGGCTCACAAAGTTTGTGCCTTTCCACAAGATAGTAGATTAGCTCCACATGGCCACAAGCCGTTGCAACGTCCAGTGGTGTTTCTGAAATTGAGCTGAGGGAACGAACATCGGCACTGAGCTTCTCAACAAGGAACTTGACGGCGTCGAGGCGCCCAGCGACGGCCGCATAGTGGAGAATGGTCCAGCCATTCTCGAGCCCGATGGAATGGTCCACACCCGAACCTGCGAAGTAAAGACCCAGTACTTCTTCATACCGAGGCCCAAATAGCTCCTGGTGGTCCAGGCTAGTTTGCTGGCTGAAAGCTGCCAATATCTCCGTCATCCGTTTCGTGCGGTATGTCGTGATGGCTGCATCACACAATGTTCTGGAAGACCTCCATAGGGAGTTTACTGCATTCTGCTTGCCATGACTTCCAATAGCTGTAGCAGCCCATTGTGACATAGACTTGTCATTGGAAATCGAGCTCTGGTCGCCATTTGGAAGCCCAAGTGCCTCTGAGAGAGCAAGGCAGTCTGCTTGTGCAGATGGGCAACCCCACTCGGCTGATGTCTTCATCCACTGGAGAGCATCTTGATCACTGCGGGCTATTCCGAAACCTTCCATGCATGCCACCGCGAGTTGATACGCGCAGTCAGCTGCTCGTCGTAGTTGAGGTGCTGGGACCACGTCCGAGAGGACCGTGGGTGCGACGAGGTGCAGCTGAATCGACTGCAGAAGGTTTGCCTCCAATAGCAGGTCGTTAAGTATCTCCGTCTTAAGCTTACTTGTCAGGCTCGCCCGAAAGAGCTTGAAACTTTGGCGGATCTTCGAGGGGCTGTTATTAGCAAAGAACTCTCATCTCGCAAGGTACGAACCGTGTATGGGATTTAAAGGAGCGTGGGGCAGTCGAGATTATTGTTACTCACATCAAAGACTCCGGGGCTGAATTCTGTACTGGCATCAGGGAAAGCTGGAGGTACCACTGTACAAGGGCCTGATGATCTATACCGGTGCTTGATGTCAGCAATGAAGGGGAACAAATGGCTTTTCGTGCATACCTTGCGCAGACTTTGGGCTTCCTAAAGTAATCTCTTCCTCCAAGCCTACCCGAATGATAGGAATTGAATAATTCTGGCTGAGAGTAGTAGAGGAAGTTTCGAACGTGAAAGTTCTCTTCAAGCGCTTTTGCCCAAGGCCCGAGCAAATCAGTTGCATCCCCGACGCGCCGGCGTGGGTCGAGCTGTAGCGCCAATTCAAGAATATCGTTGAATATTCTTAATTGCGCTGGGGTATACATCGTATCCATCGAGTAATAGATCCGTTTGTCGTCTGCCGTAACGCCAAACAATGTTGTTTGGAAGTCCGCGATTGTCTCTTTCGCAAGGTTCATGGCCTCACCTGACACTTTTGTTTCACAAACGTCGTCCTTGCTCATTGTGACATCGTATTGGTGCATACGCCCGCGGTGAACAACTTCGGTAAAGATATCTCTGCCTTCGAGTAAAATGAAGGCAAAGATCAACCCGGCTGAGTAGATGTCCGCCCTCGGGAGCAGGTCCTTCGAGATCTGGGCACTGAAATAGAGCTCTGGCGCACCCCAGAAAGGCGTCCAAACTTCTGGGCGTACGGTATCGCTGGTGTGGTCAGAGAGTATAACGGAACCCCCAAAGTCAGCCAGCATAGCGACAAATGAACCTTGTCCGATGAGCGCTTCAATGGCAACCTGACCCGCTTCGATCTCACTCTTGCAGCGCTGGATCTCCGTATCCCGTCCGCGCCGTCTCCTGATGAGGATGTTCTGGGGCTTGAGGTCACAATGCACGATGCCATGACGATGCAGTGCCTCCAGTCCACAAGTAATGTCGAAGAAAAGACTCATCTTGATCTCGAGGAGCGTCTGGCGGTTGAAACTAAGATCTACCTCCCGATAAAACGAGAAGAGGTCACCGCAATCGCCTTCTTGAAGCACAAGATTCGGCTCTGCCAGGTTCGGTCCGCTTCTGGGCGGCATGTGCGACACTCCAAAGAGAAATACAATATTGGGATGACCCCGGAGGTCGGCATGCGCCAAGATTCGCAGCTCATCGGCGAGCAGCGCGAATGTGTTTCGCCTTCGGCCGTTCGAAGCCTCATCCTCATCATGAGGCATCAGACGTTTCACCGCGTAGTATTCACCCGTGCGCTTTGGGTATGGCTTGTACGCAACCAGCTTCAGAGGCGAGGTGTCGTTGAAGACGTTGAAATTGCGGCCGGGGACGTATCTGTGGACTTCGACAGACCCGTGGGTTCCCTGGCCTGCCGAAATTGACCACGGTCTGTGGCGAGTTCTCGGTTTGAACGGCGGATCGATGATGGAGACGGCGGCCATGAATGAAGACATGCTTGTCACCGGCAAGGCACTCCGCGCTTCGAGCTTTTTGAGGAGCTGTGACAGCTCACTGTCACTCGCGGTCGACTCTCCGCCCGTCCCATTTCTCAACGCCAAGGACGAGAATCGGTCGACAGTGTCCCATATCAGTGTTTCCTGGACGTACTCAGTTTCTCCTTCGTCGTCCATTTTGAAAGAGCAGTGGAGGTGAAAGAATGGCGATAAGATGGTGATGAAGTGTTTTGAGATTGTCAGGGACGGGCATCCAGAGCAGAGGGGGATGCAATAAATCTGTGTCTGAGTCCATCAGGCCGAGAGCCAGGTTCTGTCGTGTGGCGCACCCCCTACAACTTCAGCCGCAAATTTATTTGCTTGTCTCGGCAGTTGAATGGACAGCGTTCGCCTCCCAGAGCCAATACATTGCCAATAGCGCATCTTGTTTAAGTATAACCCGTAAATAGTTGAGTTCTCCTGCATCAATAGATGACTTTGCGTGTCTCATCAGCCGAATGCCGTACGCCACCCGGCGCAGTAACGAACTCTCCTGGCTAGACGAAGCTGTAGAAGACAGCACCCAACTCCTCCTCCACTCGGACATCATAAAATCGCCCACTCTTCCAACGCGATCGCATTTTCGATTAGGCAAAGCATCTTCAGTAAGCCCGCCTTTTTCCTTCAAATTTTCTTTGACCAACCGACCCAAGGAACACATCGACACTGCCGGAAACAATGGACAACGCCGCTTTTGTCATCGGAACATCTGGCCTAATCAGTGTCGCCGAAACTTGTGTGAAAGTCGCTCGCATAATTGACGGCATCCGGAGTTTCAAAGAGGATAGAGCGTCACTCTATGCAGAATACAATTTTGAGCAAGTTAGGCTGACCCTCTGGATCTCGCACGTCCTAGGCGTCAATTCGTCAAATCTGGGCTCCCAGACACTCCAGCTTCGAGATGATCAACTGCCATCGATGCTCACCTCATCTTCGCCCATAAATCTGCACGCCCCTCTGCAGAGCGCTCTGGACGAGATAGCCAAAATTTTGCAGCGCCTCAGTACTCTGATAAAGAGATTTGGCAGCACAACCGACACCGGAACCATCCACCCAGATACAGGCAGTGATGTTGGCTTGATGAAGCGTGTAATGTTCCAAACTGGTGTATACAAACTGGGTGGCGCAGATGAGATTAAGACTCTCTTAGCGGCACTCAGGAGCTGGAACGACAGGTTGGATGGTATCGTGGAAAGTAGGATGCGCCACCATCTCGTCACGAACATGCATGTATCGCTGCTGTCATCTGCGGTGACTGACCAAGAGCTTGAGGTCATTGAACAGGCGGCACAGACATCGCACCCGGCCCTTCGCGATGAAGCGGCGTTCAGACGTGGACTTCTCCAGATAGATCAACGACCTCAAGGCAGGGTCAGCAATCTCAAGGTGCAGACCGACGAAATTCTCCCCAGCTCTCCTCCTGGCGACACCAGCGGAAATCTTCGTGAGCTAGGGATACTGAAGAGTAACCCGTCCGGTATGTTCCTAACCTAATGTTTAACGGTGTCAGGTGGGACGAATGCTAACGTTTGACCACTAGTTGGGATACTACAAGAATGGAAGCTCGGTCAGACGAATTGGAGAGAGGACGAGAAATCCACAGCCTGTGATCGAGTTGACCAGTTGGCCAGTATACTGTGCCTAGAGAACAAGCCGAGCCGTCTGCGAAGCCTTGACTTGGTGGCTTACGCCATCAGTGATGGCGGAGAGGGTGAACGAAAACGGCTGGATTTCTGTTTCATGTACCACCTGCCGCCAGTGACAAACAGAACTCCGAGCCTGTCACCTTACAGGCAGCGCTAGTTCGGCCAGAAGGGAAACGCCCGACTCTTCCTCAGCGGTTTAACATGGCGGTTATGCTGGCAGAATCTGTGCTCGAGTTCCACCTCTGCAACTGGCTGCACAAGGCCGTCTGCAGCAGTAACGTCCTGTTTTTTTACCAATCGTCAGACTGACCAGGTGGACTTCTCGGCACCTTTCGTGGCGGGCTTTGAGTTCTCCCGGCCCGATACTGTTCGGGGACCAGACATTGGACGCTTTCAGCAGTCTCAACTTCGACGTGTACTGCCACCCGGACTTGATGCAGGTTCTTACGGGTGAGGGTACATCGGGGAGGCCGAGATACCAAAGGCAGTACGACATCTATGGGCTTGGTGTCATCCTGCTCGAGATCGGATGCTGGATGACAGTGGAGTCTATTCTCTCAAGGAGGAATGCTACTGATCGGACCAGGCATAAAAGGCTTCTGCAAGTTTGCACACGCATGTTGCCATCGAGAATGGGGTCCAAATACAAGGATGCTGTCTACGCATGTCTGACCTGGTCCCCAGATAGCGAAAAGACCGAGTCCGGTACGGCTCTTCGAGAGGATGCCGGTAGCCGGCGAAAGAGCCAGATTGAGGACTTTGCATACAAGGTTATAAATATGTTGAGTGAGTGCCACTGCGTTATATAGTTCTATCGATGTACATCTTTATTGGTACGGAATGGGTTTTAAGGTCTCCTTTAAACCGAGAATAAATTAGTTGTAGGTACGCAGAGTGGGGATTTGCCGTGTTCTGCGATGTTGTGTTTCAACCCAGCTCTAACTTTATTTAACACAGTCCTAAAGAGTTGAAAAAAAAGCCGTTGATGTTTAGATTGCCGAACTAAAAGTTGACAGTACTGCCTGCGGACTATTCTTAAGGACGCCATCTTATGTACTACTTGCTCTCCCTTTCCACTAATTCTAGGTACTGACCAACCGCTTCTTTGACTATTATATCAAATCCAGCCAGGTTAATGCCAAGAACGTCTCGCGCCTGTTAAATGTCGCATAAGTGATCAGCCAAAACAGCAACGCGTCAATGCAATTGCAATCACATAACTTACTCGAATCCCATTTCAAAGGTATAGTCGGCTGTGGACCACTCTCCCGAAAGAGGCCGGATTTAAATGTTTCGGGAAAATTCTGCTTGACGATGGGGATTTTATCCTCCCATTTGCTTCGATGCCGAGGACAAAGGACTGATTTCCGTCAATATCCGGATTCAGTGCCCTGACATGCGCGCAAGCCACATCGGAACAGAAAACGACGTTTCCTATCGAGGCTTCTCCCTGGTTGCCGGTTAATAAGCCGCTGACTAGCGCATTGGTGGAACTGTCGTGAATGTCTCTGGTGCTGGTGAGGAGCTCATCCTTGCCAAAGATCCAGGATGGCATGATGGAGATCAGGTCGAAGCTCGTGGCGTTGTTTCTGATAAATGCTTCCGAGGCGTTGAGGGCTGCCGCATTGCTCGCGCAATACGCCTGAAGCTCAAAGTCATCGGCGGCGCCGGAACGGCCACGCGGCTCTTGAGCCCGCGTACAACCTCACGCTCCTTGGTGTCTGTGACGTACACTTCTGCAGGAGCGATAGCTACCGTAGAACTAGTCATGATGGTGCGCCTCACTGTCTTGCCCTTCTCGTTTGCCGACTCGAGAATACCTAGATTACCATTCACCGAGGTTGTGACAAGGACATCCTCTAGTCGCTCTTTTGAAAGAGTCGAGTCCTGGCCTGTGTGGACAGGTGCGGCAGCATGGATCATGAAGTTGACTCCCTGTACGGCGTCATCGTATGCGCCAACGGCTGTCATGACAGGCACGATCACAAACATCAACTGGGTCGTGGGGGGATCTAGGGTAGGGATTGAGGAAGCCGCTCTAACTTTGTCGATCTTGGCCTGTGACCGAGCTGCAACACGAACTCGATAACCACTCTTCAGGAGGTCTACTAGAATGGCGTACCCCAGAAAGCCGGTGCCACCGGTAAGAAGAACGAGTTCTCCGGCCATGGTTCGTAGAATTGCATTGTCCTCTATTAGAATGATTGTGAAGTATGGTTTGAGATATTTGGAGAGCGACATCTGTGTTTGACTTCACTCTTTTATATCCAGTATAGATGCACCTGAAGAAGTGCGTACACCATTTTAGGAAGTATGAAGCCGCCACGTTAGGAACAGTGTCGCGGATTCAATTCAAACATGTTTCCTATTTCGGAAGGTGGTCAGTTAACTCCGATCCACCTGACAAGTATTATGAATTGACGGACGATTCGTCTATATATGTGGCAGTTGTTGTGCTACATCCTCGCATGAAGTGGAGCTTCGTTGACAAGTTCTGGAACGACAGGCCAGACTGGCGTGACAAGGCTAGGCGTGACGTCAGACAGCTATGGGAAGCTGAGTACAAACATCGTGTTATCCCCATTCCACAAGAACGGCTTCCAGAGCGGCGCAGAATTGTAGTGGGCATCAGGCCTCAGCGACTTCCTTGATAATCTGACATGTCCTGTAGTCTAACTGGAAGAAGAAAGGGATAAATACGATCGCTATCTTGCACGGATAGACGATTCGGAGGATCTGGCTTGTATAGATCTAATTACGTACTGGATAGGCAAGCGCAGTGTGTGGCCTCATCTCTCACAGATGGCCCTTAATATTTTGTCAATACCTTGCATGTCGGATGAACCGGAACGAATCTTCAGCCTCACGGGACTCATGACGCCAGCGAACCGTGTGAGATTGGGAGGTGACATAATTGGAGCGTCTTTGCGTCTTGCGGATTGGGACAGGCGGGGGGTAATAGATTTACTAAAGTAATAAGTGGTGATGTAAGTCAGCTCCGCCGTAGCAGATATCAATCGTGCTCGTGAAACTTATGGCAATCAGCGCCGAAGACCTGCTTAGCAATATATGTCAATTAATTGCAATCAATGTCAATGGACTCCTGAATTGATCAATAGTAATCAATATCAATCTGCTCCTCCGCAGAGCTGTATCAATCAATTGCAATTTGGTCCGAATTGAATTGAATTGATTGATTAGCAAGCCTGGCTAGCGGGGACATCGTATGCCAGCCGAAAGGCTCGGCTCTCATCTTCAGCACTCCATCGGCCAGCACCCGACTTTTCCTGGTAGGCGCGAGACTTTACGTAGATAAGGTCATATGAGCTGGAGATCTCCCGACGGGCGTGGTCGGGGACTGTTTCGTAAACCGCCGGGAGGATGATCTCGTCGTAGAGATTTCTAAACCGCGCTAGAGAGAGACTGTTTGCGGAAGCCTTTGTCCGTGAGCGGGCCCCATTAGGGAGGAAGAGGAAGACGGAGAAGCGGATGCCAGCTGTGGTGAAGGAGCCGATACAGGTGTGCCGCGCATGTGCTAGGTCAAGGCCGTGGGGCTGGACGATTTGGTTGGTGCAGAAGTTCTTATGAGGTGGGAAAAACGAAAGTCGAAACTGGTTAGGGGCTCGAATGGCCGATAAACTCTTAGCCCCAAACCAGACGCTATCAACATCCCACTGCCGCGTGATATTCACCGAATTCTGTGAGAGGGAAGCCTGTGTCTTGCGGAAAGAGAGCGGCTCGACCGGTTGGTCAGAGAGGAAGCTTTGTCATTGGGGGAAGGAGGCGCGAGGATCACAGGCATTACTGCCTTCCCCGAAGACGGCCGATAAGGGAGGAAGGGAGCGGCTGAGACGTTGAATCCGTTCTTGAAGAGTGTGAGTGTGTTCGAATTCAACAAGCTCGCGCGAGTCTTGGCCTGAGTAGAGCCGGATGTAAGTACCTATATATATGGGTTCAATAGGGTAGGAGGAGAGAAGAATGGCTTACAGTCGCATTTACAGCTGAAAAATATCTGAATCACACGATCATATACGTAATATTATAGCCCTCCTTAGAATGCTGCTATAGTTAATAATAGATAGTATATCAGGTTAAGCTATAGCTTTTTACCCTCTCTAAGAAGAAGTCTGTAACAAGAGTGCTAGAGATAAATCCATCAGTAGTGACCAAGATTCTCCCGTTCTTGTCGAACATGGCTGCCCCTAAGGTGATTTGTCGGACCCGGAGCGGTGTCTTTCTTAACTCCTTACGTGAAGAATAGCTGAGCTAGAGATAATAATGCAGGCAACAATAGACTATAACGGATGTCAGCAACCTATTAACGAGATAACCCAAGCTTACTGGGGGCAGTACTACAGAGGTTGACGCTTGAATTAATATTGGCTTCGACCTACTGGTTAAGAGTGTGATTTTAGTAGTATTTTTAGATATACCTAGTATAGCACTTTAGAAGAAATTAATACTTAATAAATAGCTAGAAATATTATAATAATATCTTATAATAATTGAATTAATTTACTTCATTCCTGATTAATTAAGAATTTAATCATTCTGGTAAAATATAATGAAATAAATTCTTATTCTAATTAAATTAGCTATATATTGATAAATGAAGCTAGGATTAGTTATACTATTTTTGATATAATTTCATTTTAATTTTAAAAATAATTTCTTTTTTACTTTTAATTATGAGATTTTAATAAACTAACTATAAAGCTGAAAGTTAAAAGAAAATTAATAACTTATAAAATATAAATGGTAATAAAAAAGTGAAAGCTCGTACTAAATGTATAAGAGAAATTAAAAGATATTAACTAGTAAATTTAAACCATAAAACTAATCTTTTCCTAAGTTTTAATACTTAAGTTCAGTAATATTTTACTGATAGTTTACATTAGTTATATTTAAATCACCTTGTAATTCCTCTTCTTTATCCACCATCCAGCACAATGAATCAATCTGAGGCTTACTATCTTACTGGTCAAACTCGCCTGCATATAGCAGGTCTCCGGGTTGGCCATTCACCTTCTCCCAAACCTCACGAGCCTCTAAGTTGATATCTCGCTTCTGTGGCTCATCTTCTGCCGCTGCAAGCTCCTCCGCTTGTGTTTCGCGCTCCAGTCGCACTGCCAATGCATTAGCACATGAACAAGGCGGATGTAACCTATAAAGCTCACCATGAAGAAACACGGCTGTTCGCTTGCCGCTGAAGAGGGCGTGTGGAACATTGGTGACATTATCCGAGTTCGCGTCACCGATAGCATACACGCCAGGGATGTTCGTAACTAAGCCATTCGCCGAGTCTGCCGCCAGGCGTCCACCATATAACTGCACTCCGAGCTTCTCTCCAACTTTAGATCGCTGCTCATCCTTGAAGCTGGTTAAGAACGCAGCGCGAGAAACGGGTTGTCCCTCGTTGAAGTTGACGTTGAATATGTCATGTTCAGGAGCGGTGGGTAGGCTGGGGGGTCCTCGTGGCCCGTTGTTCCTTCTCGGAGTCGCTGTATGTCGGTAATCGTCCTATTGTCAATTGTGACGTTGTGGATCTTGAGGTATTTCTCCCACTGAGGGAGATTGTCTGCCGCTATCGCACGGGACTCGCTTGTATCGGTGCCATTAACAAAGGCCACAATGTCCTTGTTGAGGGTCAGTATCTCACGGACTAGGCCAGGTACCTTATCCAGAGAAGCCAGGAGTCCGAGAGGCTGGTCTGCATGCTCATGACCATCACACCAAGGGCACCAGTAAATACCCTTACCCCAGTTTTCCCGGATGCCAGGAGTTTCGGGGAGAATATCTTTCAGGCCAGTGGCAAGGACAACCTTCTTAGTAGATAAGATATTTGTCCGATTACTAGGGTACTCGGCAGACACGTAGAACCAAGTGTTATTTTCCTGCGGCTCAATCTTTATGACAGTTCCATTGACCATTGATACAGTATCATAGTATGAAAGCTGCCCACGAGCCGCCCAGCGGTAGTAGGCGGGAGTAACACCTATGTCATATTAGACCCAGACGCATTAGTGGAAACAAGAATTACCTACCGTCAAACCCGATAACGTCATGCATATGACGAGTAGGAGCATTTCTGTACTCCCCCGAGTCGATCAGAAGAGCTTTGCGGGCGTACGCGAGCAAGCCCACTGAGGGCAGACAGCCCAGCGGGACCACCTCCAATGATAATGGCATCATACGTGGGCTCAAACGGATCAACAGATGTAGAATTATTCTGGGCGATAGCGGCAGCATCGCCTAGAGACGCGAGAGCGGAGAGTGCAAGAGCGAAGAGAAATCGCATTTTCAGATTTATGCTTCAACGAACGAACCTGTAGAGTCAGGTATACAGGCAAGCCCTTCTCGCTGAACAACTCATCTCTTTATAGGAAGACCCCTATACTTGTTACCTGGGACCATAGTTAGCAATACCTGCTCCGACACTGTGATCGGGCGACGACGGTTAGGTACATTGAATGATGTAGTGTGTGGAGTGGAGTGTAACGGTGCCAGTGACGGTGGATGAGACAGGGATGTGAGCAACTGGGGACAGATGCCCAAAAGGAAGGCGATGCTGCCATGTATTGTTAGTGTGAGAGCTTAATCTATTTATAATCATGATCACAGATATCCCAAAAGTCCTACCGGTCCTTACTCCAGTAGGAGGCGGAGGACATGCTAGCATTGTTAAGGGGTGCGTTTCCAAGAAGTGGCTAAGCCAAAGACGTCTCCACGGGTTAAGAAAGGGAAAGCTCGCTGACATACTACATCGAGTATACGGCTCGTTTTCCGTCTGTGCTGTATGTCGTCTTTCGGCTCCAACGACTAGTACGGTGTAATTACGGGGGGTTGACTCTTGAATTATTGTTAGCTTCGACCCACACAGACAGGGGGGTCCCGTTGGTCACGATGGGCATATCTCTATGTGGCCAGAGAGAAAATCTACCCGATAGATCAGATTGTTTACGAGATATAAAATACAGTAACACAGTATTGAGAGCTTTAAAGTGATTAATATAATATAAGTTTTTTATAGTATATTTTATACTTTTTATTTATTTTTATTATTTATTATGATTTTTTTGGCTATTTATTGAGTATTATTTTCTTCTGAGGCGCTGTACTGGTTGTATCTTACGCTGAAAATGCTGCCAAAAACCACACCCTTGACCAGTGGGTCGAAGCTAACATTAATTCAAGTGTCAACCTCCGTATTAAGGGGTTCGACTGTGCCGCTGCACCGACCCCGATTTTACATAACGGAAATTCCTCAAACTATTACGTGCTTCCAGGGATCGCTCTCGCCATGCCTAAAAGCTTATCAAATGCGGCAATTTCTAAAGGGTGAACGCGAGAGCAATAGGTATTATCAGCTATAGCGCCTCGATATAGAAGCAAATGGAAGAATACGAAAACGAGTAGTCATGTAGAAATACTTCAATTGAACATTCAGTTACTAGCCTACGAGTCATCTTCAAGGTCATGTAAGGCTGAACTTTTAAATCTAGAGTTGTTTATTGGTGGATTTTGGGATCGCGGCATTTTCTTACCCCCTGTACCATACCCACTCCTGACGTCTTGTTGATCACGCAATACCGGCTTTAAATGTTGATTCAACGTTTGATCCCTCCCGCAACTTTAATCGTCATGCAGCCAAGTCGGCTGTCTTTCCTACAAGGGATGCAAAGAGCCGGAAGCATAAACTCGAGCTACGAACATGATGTATATGTAGCTATATGATAGTTAATGTAGGGCCTTGAAAGAAGAGAAAGAGGAAGTAGTAAAACATGATGAAAAAGGTAAGTTGTCATTTGTCATTTTACTTTGAAGCAACCAGGGTAGCAATATCTACAAGATCGATTAAAATTTTCAAATTGTCCCCACTCAGAACAACCTCACCTCGAGTACCGTCCTCGATATAATTATTCTAGGAAACAAAGATCTCTTGTCTTCTTCGAGAAGGTGGACCGGCCTTCGGACCAGCCGTGAGCTAAGGAATACCCATACTCTTGGCGTGAGGGATATGAAAGGTAGGTTTCGTATTTCTGCCAGGGTATATGGCGTGCGTGCCCAATTGCTCCTTGCATACTCATGCCAAGGCTAAACGGTCCACTCGAATATATTTCATTGCCTGGGATCGTCCGACATAGCGCCGCACTATGATATGGGTCGTTTAACAGAGCGTGCATATATGATCTCCAAGGGCAAGCTTTTGATACTCCAGGGAACCACGAAGCACAACAAGTGTGTACGACAGGGTATCAGATTATCCATCTTCCAACAACATGAGTGCCCTTCCTGAAAAGGTCGTTTCGAGCGATGGCATTCAGTCAGAAGACACCTTGGAGCTTTCAGGGCCAACTGCCACTTCGAGACAAGAGTCGATCACGATAAAATCGAGACTATTAGGGGCTGCTCCAGACGAGGTTCTTGAGGCCGCTGAGTATGGTCAAACCCTCGATCTTGCAGAGGCTAAAAAGGTGAGCTACCCCTCTCATGGATCTGCCATTACCTTTTACCTATATAAGCCCAGCGAGCCGAGAGCCTCCTTTACTTCCATGAAAACGATCCCAACTTCAATTCGGACTCCATCATCCGTCTCCAATCTTTCGTCGCAAACTCAGAGCTATTCGAAAATCCAGAGAAACATGCAGACCTCATCTCCGATATCAAGACCGAAGTTTCCCTCCTCACCATCAACTCGCCATACGCCGAAGTCCGTGCCGTTGTGAGTAACAAGGACGACACTTCGGCACCAGTCGGGACCATTCGAGCCTGGGTGATTGGCCTATTATTCGTCGTTCTATTGAGCTTCGTGAATCAATTGTTTTCTGTCCGTCAGCCATCGATTCGACTACAGGCCCCGGTCGTGCAAGTGCTTTCGTTCCCTCTGGGCAAAGCATGGGAGAAGTGGATGCCTGTGGGAGAGTTCACTCTCCTCGGGTCGAAACTTATGCTGAACCCCGGAAAATTCAACCAGAAGGAGCATATGCTGATTTCAATTATGGCTAATGTTGCGTCGGGCCTGCCCCACTCGCGATATCTCATCTTCACCAGTTGGTTGGAGAAGTACTTCAATTTGCCATTTGCCTCCTCCTTTGGCTTTCAAATTTGTCTCTCGGTAAGATTCTTGCTCAGCCTTTCACGCAGCCCTGCTGTTCAACGCTGACTGAAGTAGCTATCTATGAACCTCATGGGGTTTGGACTAGCAGGACTGGCCAGACAATTCCTAGTTTACCCGGCCTACTGTATCTGGCCCCGCTCGCTTGCGACAGTTGCTCTTAACCAAAGCTTACATAACGGTCAGTGGAAATGCTCCAGCCTCAATTTTGGTACGATCGACTAACCATCTGAAGAGGAAAACTCTACTGTTCTCGGTCCTTTAAGAAGCTTTATAGCATGTCCCGATACAAGTTTTTCTTGCTTTCATTTGGCGCCATGTTTGTATGGGTTCTGGTTCCCCGAACACATCGTCAGTGCTACTTCACTTTTTAACTGGCTGGCCTGGATCGCACCTGAAAACTTTACCCTCACCGCCATTACTGGCCTGAAGAAAGGTCTCGGTTTCAACCCATTCCCTACGATGGACTGGAATATCGTCACTTACAATGTCGAGCCGCTGTTGGTGCCATTCCACGTCACCATCAACATGTTCATCGGTGCTTTGCTCGGTGGTGTGGCGATCGTTGCCATGAACTGGTCTAACACGTATTACACTGGCTATCTCCCCATTAACACCAATACGATGTTTGATCATAACGCCACGAAATACAACGTGTCGGCAATTCTTGACGAGAATGGCTTATTGGACGAGGAGAAATACCAGGCCTATAGCCCCGTCTATATTGCAGCCTCGTCCATCACTTATTAGTACGTTACTTCTATTATGTTCAAGTCCACTACAGCTGAACAATCCAGTATTTTCTTTTTCGCTGTTTACAGCGCTGTCATATCCTATACTGTCTTCTGGCATTGGAATGACGTAAAGTTGGGTTTCAGGTCTCTATGGAATAAGCTCACAAAGAAAACCGAGCACAACGCCTTTAAGGACGTACACACAAGACTCATGGAAACATACCGCGAAGTCCCAGAGTGGTGGTATCTTATTCTCAACGTAAGGATCATTTTGACGCCCCAGTAGGTATAGAAAAGGCTCGAAGATGCTAATGCCGCTCGCTTCTAGATTATCGCTATCGCGTTAGGCATTGCCTCTGTGGCAGGCTGGCCAACTCACACTAGCGTGGGCACTGTTTTCTTCGGCATTGCGCTCGCCGTCCTTTTCACCATTCCTACTGGTATCATATTTGCCACCACTGGAATTGAAGTTGAATACAATGTTCTCGCAGAATTCATTGGCGGAGCTTGGCAACCCGGCAATGCCTTAGCTGTAAGTTCCGCCTCTTCATCCGAGTATTAATGAGGAAGTACTGATTGTTCTAGATGAACTTCTTCAAAGGCTTTGGATATGTAACAGTTGCCCATGCCCTCGACTTTGCCAACGACTTGAAGCTTGGCCATTACCTCAAAGTTCCTCAGCGCCAAACCTTCTGGTGCCAGACGGTCGCGAGTAAGTGACCGATGACTGAACATATCTCAAAACTTAGCTAATACCTCACAGCCATTGTCTCAGCCGTTGTCTGCACTGGTGTGATGAACTTCCAAATCACTAGCATTCCTAACATTTGCGAAACCGGCCAGAAGGATAAGTTCACTTGCCCCGGTGTCGAGAGCTACTTCACTGCAGCTGTTCTTTTCGGATCTCTTGCACCTCGCAAAGTCTTTGGCGCGGGAGCTCAGTACACCGCAATGCTTGCTGCATTCCCAGTTGGACTGGCCTTCCCTATCCTCTACTACTATGCGATTCGCAGACTCCCCAAGTCTCACTGGCTCACCAAGATCCATCCCGTCGTTATTTTCAGCGGTGGCCACACCTGGTCGCCCTACAACCTGGGCTACATGTGGCCGGCTGTTCTGCCCGGCTGGATCTCGTGGGTCATCATTCGAAAGAGGTATCTCGCTTTCTGGTCCAAGTACAACTATGTACTCTCGGCATCTTGGCAGGCGGCCATTGCCATTAGTGCCGTTGTTATCTTTTTCGCTGTGAGCTACCATGGTGCGGATATTGATTGGATTGGCAACAACGCGGACAGCGGCTGTGAGGTTGAGACTTGTACAAGGTTGAAGATGCCAGAAGGAGAGTACTTTGGACCGCGGCCCGGAACGTTTGCCACATAACTCGATCCAGGATGTTAGGTTTCTGTTGGAAGATGACCCTGTATCACGAAACCTCTGATAGATTGATATCCTGACCTTAGTCAGAAGGGGGGTCTGATAACCCCTCTTCCGGCCGGTCCGGATGACCGGCACAAGCAATTATCAACATCATCATCATCACCGCTTTGAACACTATCCATTTGATCAAATTGACCGTAACGGATCCGACAGTTCCCCTAGGCTTTATTGGAAAGAGGTCAGACTTCAAAACTTGGTGTAAACAGGGATTATGTGGCCCGAGCTTTGATTGGTACAGACAGGGAAGTTTAACGAGTTCCTATCGTTGAACTTAATCCGCGTCGCGTCCTGGCGCGTAGTGCACGCGATATTAAAAAAAGAAAGGCGAGGTACTCATAATTCTGCTGTATTGCTGGAAGTACCGCAATATCATACTAGCAACTTGCAAAAAAAAATAAAAAAAATGGACGAGTATGAGACGCTCAGCGGAAGACGGAACGCGATATGGGACTTCATTAGCTACCTAGATATTCCTCCAATCCCGCTAGTAACGGCGGGTAATGGGGTTCGTCCCACAGAAAGGTAGACAGTGTCCTCTGGATGCTGCCATTGCCCGGAATGAAGTCTTGCGGATATCCTTGCACAGTGGATTGAAAAAGACTTAAGAACCATTGCTCTCCCGGACAGGTCTTCGCCGCTTCCCCCGTCCCGAGCAGCCCGACGAAAGCTATCCACAACAAGGCCGCCCTGTTCCCCGACCAGGTGTCTCTCGCATATGGAGCTAATCCGATTGTACTTTGTAGTCTGGCACACATCCGGCGTACCAGTGGAGCTTTTGGTGCTACTTGACGCAACGTAACGTACATGAAGACGTGAGCGGCTTGGACGAGCGCACGAGAGCGCCTACCAGCATCAGATACGTCGATGTAGTCTTGATAGAGATACTGCAGAATGGCATGGTCTGTAACGTTGAGCAAGGTTCGCACGACCCCGAGTGAAACCATTGATGACTTGTGTGCTAAAAGCAGCTGCCTTAATTGGGCGAATATCCGATGATGATTGTACGAGATATCGTTGGTTATTGAATCACCCAGTGGCAGATGTTGAGCATGCTCTATGATTGACGCCGGAACACGAGGGTGATCTGTTTGAAGGAGCGGGAATATAGACCCCTGGCCCAGTGCAGCGGCAACATGGATATCGGCCCTGAATCCTTATCAGTGAAGCCAAGAAAGAGGCGAGGGATGAAACTTACAAATTGATTGACTTGCAAACAATAAACTCGCCTTTGAAGCTGTCAGGGCCGCCTCGTGAGCTGAAAAGATCATGGACAGCTCGGAGATGCGTCTCTGCAGCCTCGAAGTCACTATCGTAGACCTAGAATCTTGTCAGTGGAATGCAGGTTTCGCTATAGGGATAAGAGATACCTCTACGATTTCCAAAGTCGACATGGTGGACATTAAGGAATGTATGTCGTAGTCGTTGCGGACAGAACTAGCACATGCTAGCCGGACCCCCATCTCCCGCATCGCATTGCCTTTCTGTCGTATGCCCTTGAGCTGGATCGAATACTCCAGAGAGGGGTGCTCCATTCGCCACACTGCCGCAGTCATGGCGAGAGTGCTGTGCATCATTGGCGCACTCTGCAATGCGCAGGGGAACCACGACGCCCTTCGATCGACTGTGGCCATGTCGGGGTCGAACTTAACCAAGACTGACAATCCAAGCGAGAAACGTCAGCTATAAGTTCACGATCAATGATTAGAGGTAGGAGAACCTACAGTACCTGACCAGATAGTCAACTTCTGGATTCGTGGTTATTGGGAGGCTATTGAACGGATCGACGCTGCCAGCACAAAGAGACTCTATGAGATATGTCGGCAGCTGTATCGAACTCTGGCGTGGAATTACTATCAGCTTTGATGTCTACACAAATAGGTTTGAGGCCCAGTCGTACCTTTGCAGATGTCTTTGGCACCGACGGGGCGTTGCAGTTCTGTACTCTGGGGTTGTCGACTCGGCGGAGACGATACTAGGCCGAGCTCCATCCCGCCGCGTGTTCATCCCCCCATGCAGCTCAAAGCGTAGCGTATGCTCCTCCCCGTATTTCGTGCAACGGAGGGACTGCTCTGCTGTCTTGGGCCTCGAAGCGTGTGCGGCTTTTTGGAGACCTGCGCGTATTGCATGACTTCTGATAGACCTGGTTTATTTCGATGGTTTGCTGTCCCCGCCTTCTACTGCAACAAATTTGTATTGTGGCATTTCTAGTCGATTTTTCCACTCCTGACGGCAGTTGCAGGTCTCTCACCGTGCTTGCTTTCGATTATCTTCGTCGGATATAAGGACTGTCTAGCAGTATCTCCGAGCCCAGGTTAGTAATCCGGTCGTTGTTTAACTCTAACACGAGAGCCAAGTAAACTTCACTGCGCACGCGGAGGCACCAAGATACAGAACTATTGGCGAGTGGTCATCGCAGCCTCCATTTCCTGTTGTCGCTGCAGCATCGTTGACCCGTCTTCCTCGTCGGAGCTGGTGCATCACCAACATCGCCATCACCAATTCCTATCGTCCATCTTCTTGTCCCGGTGTCGCCGCTCCACCCTAGCCCCATCCATTTTTGTAACCGGCTCCGATGGGCTTCGATGCGGAGAGAGTGGTGGTAAAGCAGTGACGATGTCCATATGCATAATGGTGGTGAATCAGAACTGTACATTACCACAAATAAAGAAGCGTTAAAGCTGGGATTGTCGTTTTGTGTTCGGTTATGAGCTGACCGTTTAGTCGGATGGAAACCGAGCGTAAAAATGATTGAAAATCATGGGTGCGGTGTCAAATTTAGACAAAAGGCAATCGAAGAACCCCGAGGATACTAAAGCTGGACAGGGCTGCTCTGTAAAGGTGTGCTCGTGTAAACTTACGACTATGCCAGTGTTAAATCACATCGATAAACAAGATCAAAATTTGACAGTACTTTATATCCTTATGGTGTTGCTGTAAAGAGGCCACTAACCCTGTAAAATTACGACCCATCAGTCTGGTTGTGCTTTGGTAACGGAGATACCAACGGGGTTAAGGGCAGGAATTCGGGTGTTGAATAAGCGCCGATGTTCAAACTAGATCCGTCGGCGAGAATCAAGTCCATGAGTCCCGAACCTTCCTCCCACAAATCACCTGTGACGATATGGTGTTACCTACTCCTCTCGGTGTGATGACATGCCGGATGTCCGACGCACCTGTGAAGAGCGGGGACGGTAGGAGTCGTAACCTTGCTCGCCAACTTAGCGCCATGTCCTGTCAAAACGCTAACCTTGGTTCGTATTCACATATGCTCTCATCCAATCAAAGAGCAATTTCCATTTCTTCCTTGGGAATCCTGATGCTCAACGGAAACGACCAGAGTGGATGCTCACAATAACATAACTGAACAAGCCATTTATCTTCCGACTTGTTATCACCGCAAAAGCCGGGAATTCCGTCGGGAACAATTCAAACCGTGTCGTGGTTCTAATATGTACAACAGCCCATAGGTATATATATCCCAGCTCTCATACAGCTTAGACAAGATTCCTTATAGATTAAAAATTCAGTTGATTTACCCCTACTCTTACATCCCAACTTGACATTTCACCATGGCTACCAAGCCTATCGAGAGAGTCTGTATTATCGGTGTAAGTGGCCTTCAAATTTATGGTTTACGCTCACAGTTCTAATGTTTGGTAGGCTACCGGTCACATTGGAGGGGCCTTTGCAGAGGCACTACTGAAGACTGGCAAGCACACGGTCACCGCCTTGACTCGCGCAGAGAGCAA
The DNA here is from genome assembly GCA_002991585.1 of Ilyonectria mors-panacis. Taxonomy (NCBI): domain Eukaryota; kingdom Fungi; phylum Ascomycota; class Sordariomycetes; order Hypocreales; family Nectriaceae; genus Ilyonectria; species Ilyonectria mors-panacis. Next base: position 159,854 of record PPHJ01000005.1, read on the forward strand.
AGGTCAGCTTCCCGAGGGAATTAAGGCTATCAAGGTCGACTATGAAGACGAGTCATCGATAGTCGAAGCTCTGAAAGGCCAGCAGTTCCTCGTCATCACCCTCGCAGCTGTTGCTCCCCAAGATCTCCATGGCAGGATTGCGGTTGCCGCAGCCAAAGCCGGTGTCCCCATGATCATGCCAAATGCCTATGGACATCCCATGGATAGGAACAACATGGATGAAGAGGATACCTTTGCTGCCGGTCTTCTTTCTCAAATTGAAGAAGTGGAAAGGCTTGGCCTGTCAACTGTCATCCTGTCCTGTGGTATCTGGTACGAATGGAGTCTAGCTCTCGGCGAACAGTGGTTTGGTTTCACTATCAAGGACCGGAAGGTCACAATGTTTGACGATGGAAAGCGAGTCATTACTGTTAGCACCTGGGAGCAGTGCGGCCGCGCCCTTGCCAGCTTTCTCAGCCTTCCGGAGTCTGGTGCCAGTCCTTGCGTGGGCGACTTTACGAACAGCAACATCCTCATCAACAGCTTCCGGGTGTCGCAACGTGACATGCTCGACAGCCTGCACCGCGTCATGGGAACCTCGGATTCGGACTGGGACATCACATATGAATCTGTCGAGAAGCGTATGCAAGATGGTACAGAGGAGCTGAAGAAGGGGATCAGGACGGGCTTCGCCAAGATTCTCTATGGACGTACGTTTAACGTTACTAAGAAGAACAGCGACTACGCAGCGACAAGTCTAATGGCTAATGGCATTCTCGGGCTTCCAAAAGAAGACCTCGATGAGGCGACGAAGAGGGCAGTGGACATGGTGCAAAGTGGCTGGACTCCTTTTGCCTAGAAGTGCGCGGTAAATGCTTCCGGGAGTTTGATGATTCAATAAGCACCACTCTTCTAGATCCGTCCACATATTAGTTGAACAACATTTCTTATCATGTAGTCTAATACATGTCGTATTAAAACGTTCTCTCATCCATCCTATCGTTCCTAATCCCCTTCCACGACTTTATTCCATTGGCGCGCAATTGGACTGACTTCAGGTGCGAAATTCATCACGGGGCTATCTGCGAGTTATCACGACGGTGCAACGTCCTTGCATTATAGGCCACTTGCTCCCTGAAAGCTGAAGAAAAGATGCGGAACTTTCAGTAAGTTCTATAACGACGATTCATTCAATTTCAATATATTTGAAGCTGTCTCCTGGGGTGTTTGGATATTTCTACAAATGATCCACAGTTATATTTTTAATTCCATGTTAGGCCGAATCCTCGCCATATACCGTCCCGCCCTGCCGTCTGATCTCATCCATAACCTCCATCATTCGAATTGTTTCAGACCAAGGCATAGTCGAACTTTCTAAACGACCCGCCAACACGTCCAGAGCAGTATATTATCCGCTTCAAAGTGGTATCCTTTCCCGAGGACAGGGTAGTCGTATACTTTGCCCTCCTCCCTGGACAATGTGCCGGCCACCGCCGAACCCACGAACTTTGGGTATACTCGGAAGCCGCTTGGGAAAGACGGCACCAGTCCAGTTACTTCAATGGACCCCTTGGTGCCTTCAATGCGAGTCAGCAAGTCCGGGTTACCAATCACGTTTGTTGTGGAAGTAACCACAGCTTGTCGACCGGTCGAAGGGTACTTGAGAATCACACTAGTTGCCACCTCGACATTATCAGAGTGCGTCTGAGAGGCTAAGATGGCCGGACTCTCAGCATTGTTCGGATTGTTAGCGTCCAGGGCGATCGTTGCCCATGTCAGGGCATATACGCCCAAATCCAGAAGAGATCCTGCACCCAATGCAGGGTCCTTATATCTCGATGTTGCAGGGAGATTCGCGATATCCTTCTCGATGCCGAAATCAGAAAAAGAGCGAAGGACGTTGCCAATGACCTTATCTTCGTGTAGAAGCTTCTTCAGGTCATGAACGAGTGGTCGATGACGAAGCCACATTGCTTCTGCCACATAGACATTCTTCTTCTTTGCCGCTTCAAAAACTTCGCGCGCGTCGCGAGCGTTCAGAGTGAATGCTTTCTCGCAGAGAACTGCTTTGCCAGCGGAAATTGCGTCCAGGCAGTTTTGTTTGTGGAAAGAGTGAGGGGTGCCGATGTAGACCAGGTCGACATTCGGGTCATCATAAACGCCTTGGTAGCTACCATAGATTGCCGGATTACTCTCAGGGCAATGTTTCTCTGCAAAAGCTTTCCCTTTAACGTCGGAAGAGCTACCGATAGCTTGGACAATGTGATGCACTTTCGCATCTGGCCGAGACAAGATCAAGTCCTTGACGAACCATTCAGAGATCATTCCGGTAGCTTCTCGTTGGTTAGCTCACAGCTTGAAACATAAATTGGGGCAGGAGACGGACCAACAATGCCCCATCGAATACTCGGAAGTTGAGACATGATCTTTGCTGATAACGATAATAATTATGACGGTTGAGAGGATTGAGGTGTCACGTTGAAGAGAGTCCAGTGGTGTGTCAGGGTTAAACTTATAGTGATGCCACCTCTGCAATTCAAACTTCCTTCCACGTTTATCATCTTGATCAGGCAATTGATTTCGGCAAATTTCATGAAGCCGGATGAAGAAAACTGCAAAGAACTGACGTGTTTTAATGGAAAGGCAGCAAGGGGCAGCTGTGGCTAGCTTATTGGGCGAATCGGAATGAAGTAAGCCGGCACTAAGAAGCACGCGGCGGCTAGTTGACTGAATATAGGACGAATTGGAATGAAGTAAGCCGACACTAATGCGATTCACTTGCCATGGAGAAAATAATGTTTACCCGGCATTATCAATATTGTGTCATTTAGGTGGATGTCGGATCCGTTACGGTCAATTTGATCAAATGGATAGTGTTCAAAGCAGTGATGATGATGTTGATGATTGCTTGTGCCGGTCATCCCGGACCGGCTGGAAGAGGGGTTATCAGACCCCCCTTCTGACTAAGGTCAGGATATCAGTCTATCAGAGGTTTCGTAATACAGGGTCATCTTCCAACAGTGGACGCAGTTGGGACTAGGCCTGTATCGTAGAAATCTGGCTTGTATACGGAGTTCGGCATGTTGTTACTGATTAGGATGCAGGTCAGCTGCCTCTGGGCATCTGCCGGCGTGTCTTCACGACAAATAGCGCAGTTCTTGATTTTCATCATCACGGCTATCGAATTCCTACCCCATAACCCCACCACGGCAGGTTGCGGGGAAGTCGTATTGTGCAAGTCAATGGAATGAGACGTCGCAGTTCAAGCAGCCAATCTACAATAATTAGCAGTAGCCATATCGATGAGAGCAACACATTCTACTCCCATACTATGTGCATGTGACCTTGCACGAGGGATCGTAGACCGTTGGTGTTGTTGATTATGCTCCAGTATCCATTACCTTGGTATCAGAGTGTTTAAGTTGAACCACCCATTATATGATTGGCAAGAAGTAAAAAGTAAGCTTGCTATGTCTTGGACACACAATCGCCTGAAACTCAAATGCTTCCAGGCCGACCATTATTTCCGAAAAGCCCTCGCCGAAATATCTTGCCGAACTTGGACGAAACCCCCCCGCGCTCTGTTGGTAATAGCCTATAAAGTCATTGAGTTTAACCGTAAGCAACAACAGAAACATAGATCTAAGATAAAAAGAACGCATTTCCATATTATTTAGGCATTTAACTATCCAATTAAAAGTATATAAGATGGGAATTCTGGTTGCAGCCTTGAAAACCTAAGTCGCAATTGCCTACTGGATTCTAGCGACCAACGATGCAGATTTATCGACAACAATGTTCTTGAGGCTCTTAATCGAATAGGGCAAGACGAAAACCTACGGATGGCCAAAATAGAGAATTTTGTCAAGTGTCCCTTCTGTCCATACGCAGTTGAATACTTGCCCCTCGAAATCCTTGACGTTTCCATCGGGTTTACTCAGGAATTTCTAGCTAAGGGCCGGGCCTAGAGCCCGTCTTTTGTACATGATGAAGACGGCAGCTGCCGTTCGGAGACGGCCGCCGCCGCCGGGCAGGGGCCGGGCCTTGTGGGTGCCGGGTCCGGGTCCTCGGTCTCAGGACCGGGGGGGTACTGTTAGAGATACAACAGGAAAAGAAAGGAAAGCCGGAAATGCGGCATCATGTGTCTCAGGACGGCCCGTAAATGCGACACGTGCAGCTTCAAAGATCGTCGCTTGCGGTGTCCTCGTCACGCTCCAGTTTCTTCTCTTGCTCGACCAATTTTACCACTACGAACGGTTAGCAGAAACAAAGCGGCGCGAATAAAAAAAGGACACACAAGCCGAAGCCACTCGAGTGCCATCGCAAGTTTTGCGACTCTTGATACATTCGCTACAACGCGCCGAATCGTCGGACATCAGGCATCGCTTACCGCTGCGAAAACAACGGGTACAAGGCAGGTCCGCGAGACTCCCACGACCTGTCGGTCCACCAGTTATACATACGCATGACTTGCACTTTAGGCAAGAGCCCTACTCTCTTCAGCTATCAATACAATTTGGGTACCTGAATCTAAAATCTCCCATTGCCAGACGTGACAGAACCTCATTGCTCAGATACCGACGTCCTGATCCACTCTGTTTAAGCCCCCGAACGACCCACCTACCCTACACCCTAGGATAGATCACGATCGTCACAAAAGGCACGAAATCTAGATAGGGGCAATACACAATAAACTAACAGCCAATCTAACAGTTCAAACCATCAGGTATATAGTCCGGATTATATCTCACTTTAACAAGGAGAGTGTACCTGTGTATGGCATTCAAGCTATGTAATTCTTGTCGCTCTATATAATACTCGGCCGCTTGCATAAATACAATATTTATATAAGAATCAACGACTCTATAGGAGTATTATAGACAGCATTTAGTAACAGCTTCTCTCTTAGTCCATAGATATAGCACTCACCTATAGGCAAATATCTCCCTTCTTCTGTAGCCCATGTGGCCCGTGTAACAAAAAGAACATTATTCCCGGCAAAGATACAGATCTCATCTTCAGGATTGGTGTCATTAATTGTCGCGACTTTGTAACCGTTGGCTGTTAAGTAGAAGGATCTTCCGGCAGGAGGCATCATTGAAGCAAAGTCACATGCAATGAGGCAGGGAGCCCGGCTTCCTGAAGATCTTTGGAGAGAGATCTACGGCACAGCGATATATCTACATAACCGCACGCCAAGATACCTATATAACTGGAAGACCCCATATAAACGTTTTCACACGTACATTGCCCATCATGACGGCATCGTCTCTAAAGACCGGAAACCTTACATCGATCACCTGCGAGTCTACGGCTGCAAAACCTTCGCGATGACAACACAGGTGCAACGAAAGAGCAACCGCCCCCACAAGCTAGATCCACGTGCTTTTGTGGGTCATCTAGTTGGATACCGATCTACGAATATCTTCAGGGCCTGGAATCCCCTCCTAGGTAAGGTTATCTCAACGAGAGATGAAGTCTTCCCAGGGTCAGACGAAGAGCTCAAGGGTGGCTTTCTACGGGTTAAAAAACACAGAGACTTCGGCCCTCCTTGAAAAAGTCGAGGAGCAAGAGCCACAGCGAGAAACCAAAGGAAAAACCCAGTGATGACCCTCCTTTCTTTGCCTTCGAAAATGACTATGCATACGCTGCTGACAGTCAAGACGATGGTCATGAGGTAAGTCGTCATTCACAGTTTGAATATCTCCCGGCCACTATGGAGTACCCCAAGTCGATTTGTGGGCAAGTCACTTCTTCCCCTTAAGACAAGCTGCTGTACGGTAAGTTCCAGACTTGAGAATAGATCATGCCTGAGCGGTCAGGGACGAACCCCCAACATACGACGGTAGCATCGCCCCTATAGAGCGTCAATCGGGTGTCTGAATTACCGCCTCAAGCGCTCCCATCAACTGCCTTGCGTTGCAAATCTCGGATCTCCTCAAATCGCCTAAGCGCGGAGGCATAGGACGAAGCATCATAATTCCATGCCTGTCCCGGTGCGCGTCGACTCGTCCGCCCCCCAAAGTAGAAAGTTGCGCAGAATAATACCAGAGAGTAGGTGACCATTAGAAGCACCATTGCTGATACAAAAACCACGCTCATTTCCAGGAATAGCATGACGACCCCAAGTGTACATTTGTGGCTGAAACACCTCCTACTTGTTATAGCGAAACCATAATCGCCAACCGTTTCACCATGTCGCTATCGTTTTAGCACCATTAAACCACTTCAGCTTGTCGTTGCGGCATTTTAAGAGGGAAAAGAAGGTTTACGGACAGGCCAAAGCGTGGTGTGACTCTCGGACCCCGAGTTCGCTGTCGAGCGTCCAAGCGGTGCCGACTCCCTTAGGCATACAGTTCGTAGTATTAGGTTCAAAAATTAGCCCTAGAAGCGCTATGACAGACACGCTTCAAGCTGGGACATACAATGCAAGAAGCGGCAAGAATGGGTGAATGAACTGGTCCGCATGATGCCAACGGAGCTCCTCAAAGTCCCGATAGAGCATCTCGTTTAGCGTAGTTCTCCAGACGGGTATTGTCGCCCGGATAGATCCGTTCAGGCTTCGGGGGAACATGTCGTGTCTCTGGACCTAGTGAAATGCACGAGCTCGCGCTTTTCCGGCTTGCCGGGGCAGATCCCTGGGGCCAAGTTTGTGCCATCAATGAAGTTAAAAATGCTGAAAATAAGCGTCTTCCGGAAGGCTCCGGGTTGTCGCGTCAACGACCAATGGGGGTCTCTCGTGTATGATCGAGACCTCATTGCCAAGGGCGACCGAATCCGCGCCCGGCTGGGCTTCATAATCCTGCTCATGACGCAAGAGATGCTCCTTTCGTTTGTTGGAGCGCTTGCAATCTAGACGAGGGCACTGGAAGCTCATTGTTTGCCCAAATTAGGTCTGGTTAAGGGTTCGTGGAAAGACGTCGAGGGAAAATCTCGTTTCATGAAAGGCGATGGCTGTTTACTTACTCTCCGCAAACTAGATTTGCACACTACGCCTTCTATCTTACAAAATAACCTTCCTATATGACCCACGTCTACTCCTTGCCGCCTCCAGATCGGATCTCCGTCTTCACATATGGCAGGGCATCGCCGGGCTTAACCCAGGCCTGGTGTTGGCCGATGCTGTTCAACTCATGCTCGTTGATGGTCGTCGAGTGGTGGTCATGGTCGGACTCAACTTCGGGCCAGGGCCGCCAAAAGTCCTTCTTGCCCTTGAAGAGTCGGGTGAGCCATCCAGGCAGCAACCCGCCGGGGATCCTCCAGGTCCACGGGTCTCTGTGCTCCCTTCCGGCAGCCTTGAGCCTGCCACCAGACAGCGTCTCAACGGCCCAAACGAGCAGCGAGATGATGATGTAGCTGCAGATTCCAGCAATCATACCGTCGGCGATAGAGTAGGTGAAGGGCATGACGGTGATGGTCAAGAAGGCTGGCACGGCATCTCCCATATAACGCCAGTTGATCTCGGTGACAGCGCTCATCATCATGGAGCCCACCAGAATCAAGACGCAGCCAGTAGCCCATGAAGGGATAGAAGCGAAGATGGGGGCAAAGAAAATGGCGATAAAGAAGCATATGCCCGTAGACATGGCCGTGATACCCGTCTTGCCTCCTTCGCTAATGCCAGCACCACTCTCGATGAAGGCTGTAACGGGGGATGTACCAAAGAGAGAGCCGATGGTGATGCTGATTGAGTCGACCATGTATGCTGTGGCCGAGCCCTCGAAATCTTGGGTATGGTCATCGATGAGATTGGCAAATCTGGCCATGGAATACAGGGTACCAGTGCAATCGAGGATATCCACATAGAGGAAAGTGATGAGGGCGCGCCAGAACTGAGCACCGTATTGGCTAATATCCCACCGTTGCACGACAAGAATACGCTTGATAGGGTGGAACCAGACGACCTTTTTGAAGAAGTCAAAGTCATCATCGCCCACGGGCGTGTCAGGAAAGACGGTAACCGGCGTTCCCCTCGGCCAAGAGATGACGGACACGATGAGAATACCAGCAATAATGGCGCCCTTGAAGCGGAACATGGTGAGCACGACGGTAAGGATGCCGCCGCAGAAGATGCCCAGCCACAGGGTAGGATTACGCATCTTGTGCGATCCCGGGCAAGATCCGTCTTCCAGCAGAGCGTCAACGGGGCATCCAGCCAGCTGGAGGGGCGTTGCAGTGGCGCCCTGTACCAAGCCAATACCCTGGCTGTAGGAGAGTCCGATAAGAGTAAGGAACAGGCCGATGCCGGCGCCGGTAGCCAGCTTGATGGACCTGGGGATGGCGCGTGCAAGCCACTGTCGGAGGCCGAAAATAGTTAGGGCGACGAAGAGGAGGCCTTCCACAAAGATGGCAGTCATGGCGACCTCGTACGGGATGGGGCCGGTGCCATGGAAGCCGACGACCTAGGAGAAATTAGATGCTAGCTGGGAGAGTATGGAGGGAGTATACTCGCATCGTATGCCAGGTAGGCGTTCAAACCCATGCCCGTGCTGATTCCCACCGGCCTAGATTGTCAGAGTCAGCGTCTGGTTCATCTCACGCGCCTCGGGTTTGTGGGGCCCGACTCACATGTTCGCCAGCAGACCGAGGAAGAAAGTGGCGAGCGACGAGATGGCGGCCGTTCCAGTAACGAGGTCTCTCTTGACTTCGTTCTTACACAGAAGGTAGTCGGTGTTCTGGGCGCAGATGGGGTCGTCCGCGGCCGGGTTCTCGCAGACACAGGTGCCTCCGGAGTCGGCGACTATGCTGGAGTTGACGGCGAGGATGTACGCCATGGCGAAGAAGGTGATGATGCCGGCGCGGATCTCTGTGAGAAACTTGGAGCCATGACGCGTGCGAGCCTAACTTGCCATGTCCCCCAGTCAGCTTGTCCCGCGAATGCATTGTCAGTCATAGATGGAGTTACCCACATGGCCGGAGCCTTCGAGGCGAAACCAGTTGCCCACACGGCTTGCGGCTACCCGCTCGTTGATGCTTGACACCAAGCCATGATGCGCACATGCAAGACCGGTGCTGCTGAAAAGGCTAGTGCGTGGGCGTATAAGTTATACGTTTGACGAATAGAGTAGATCTGGTCAAAGGAAAGGAAAACAAGAGGGGACATGAATAATAAGCAAAATCAGATGTCAGAGATGGGGATGGGTTCTAGAATACTTCGACAAAACCTCCCTAGTTTGTTGGTGCCCTCCCCCTGTTAGATGTTGGCTACGAATGGTACCCAAGGAGGATTTAGCCGGTTTCTGACGTAGGAGGTGCTGGAATGTCCTTCCCCATTGAGTGACACGTCCGGTCTTGGCTGCCATTGTAAATCTTACTTACACTGATGCGTGATTTCAGCCGAATCTCGTAAAACACCGATTGAAAGCCTCTTCATAGAATCAGGGTCCTCGCTTGCTGAATAGGGTACTCCGTAAATTGCTGTTGGTTGATGATTGTGGCTGAAACTATCCATGTGCCTCTAAACTATCACCGGCGCCCCATACCCAGCATGGCAAAGCGTGCTTCTCTCGTAAACTTCTAGGACCAATCACCTCCCACACTTGGGTTTCGAGCCGAGGCCATTTACTCTCTATCTCTCCTTTCTCTCTAGCCCAAACTATGACCAAACTCGCCTTGCATGTTTGGAGATGTTGGACCGGGCGATGCGGGCGCTGTGTCGGACCTTGGCCGCATGGGTGTGGTGGATGGCACAAGGGTGTGGTGGATCCAACGGTGAGAAAAGGTGCCGAAACTTATAAGTGCCTTGAAAGAGGTATGGTGTTGGTTGGTGCAATTATAATACCGTCATGGCAGACTGTCTGCTCTCGTCAAAGCGCGAAGAAATGCTTGCTTGATTCAATACGCCTTACCTGTGTGTAGACTTATGCTCTCCCCTACTTGTTGAAGATCGGCCACTCGAGGTAACCACAACGTCCTCTTTGCAAGTATATACAGCCAAGAATGGCTAGCCAGGCCCACCAGGTCCAGCTTCTGTTGCGCCCGTTTCGGGAGGCGATGGAATGGGCCAGCCTGGGAATAGTGCATTCACAGGATAGCTCCAACGACCCTCACCGAAGAGCTGAGCTTCAACGCGCAAGCAGTCTTCTCCTCAGAGACGCAGAGCGCGCCGTAAAGCGACTCGCCCCCTACATCGAGAACCCGACGCCTGAATTGCACGCTTTCCTTGTAGACCTGATCTGCCGAAACAGTGAGCTTAGACTTGCCTGCGCTTGATGAGGGAAATATCATCATTTTTTTCACTACTGACCACAAGCCAACACAGCCGACGTCATCGCCGAGGTCAGAGCTGTGGATGTTCTGCTCTATGACTTTGAGGACTATATCGAAGCCTCGTCGTACGATGAGGCCAAGTTCGAAGCCCTAAGGGCCGCGACAAAGGCCCTGGCCCTGCTGCTGCTGGAGAGGATCCAGAGGTTCTCGACCGAGTCGGCCCTCGACGCACCACCGCCACCATTGCGTCCTCTGCCGCCTCTTCCATTGCGCGCAAACATGACGAAGATAGTCACGCAGCCATCGCAGCGTCTACCCGATAATATCGAACGCAAGGCATCAACCCCCCGTCAGATCCATCCCGGCGACTTGGCAACGACGCTTTCGAGCAAGTTTACTGCTCGACAAACAGTAGCCGAGGTGAGGCCAGACAGCCCCGAGGGTGCTTTCGTCGGATTAGATCGACTAGAACTTGGATCCCCCATTTCCATGAGCTCCATGGCCCGGCCTGGGAGCGCAACAGGCATGCGTGGCGTACAGACCCCGGAGCCGCAGGGAGATTCCCCATACCGGCCGAGGCGCACATCCTTGATGCTCAGAGACCGCATTCGCGAGGAGGAGACATCCAGCTTCGTCGATTTCGACTCCCAGGACCAGGACACGTATGCTTCGCCAGAGACACAGGCCTCCAAGTCCAACACGTACATGCCCTCCCACCAAACAAACGTCAAGTTCGGCCAGCCATTGGCATCAGACCAGTGACGAGGGATCCGAACCGGGCGGTTCGACAATCAACCGAAGCTACACAGCTTCAAGTCTCAACACGGCCGCTCTGGCATCCAGAGACTCGACGTTCGACCAGAAAACTTCCATTTCCTCGAGCGCCACCTCTCATTCGTCCCACCGTGCCTCTCTGCTGGGAAACGCGCCCAAGAACGGCTGCGGCATCGGCCCCGGCAGCTCTCTCTCGTTGCTGGGGGGTTTCTGCAAAGGAGCGAGAGCTTTTGCGACGGGGGGTCCCGGGCAGGCCATCAAGAAAGTCGGTGGCTCGGGGGGCAGCCAAGGTTCGAAGCAAGACTTCTCCCAGGAGATGCTGTTTGGCTCCATGCTTGCCGTTGAAACGACAATCTACGCCGAGCCCATGGCCCAGTGCTTGCATTGCGACTACAAGACGATATACTCGCAGTTGCTCCAGGATATGGATCACGATCGTAAGTTTCCCAACACGTCTCCTCTCCATTCGCCACGCCTCTCTGTGGGTGTTGGAGTCTTCGCTGACATCAAGGTTCTCCAGCGCTGGCCAAACAACAGGTTCGAGGCATGACATATCGCTCACGATTCCTCTACAAATCACACGTCGCCGTCAAAGACTTGGACAGGGTCTTCTTCGCCTGCATTTTCTGTGACAAGCTGAGATCTACCTGTCACGAAGGAGACGCGACTGTTTTCCAATCCGTCGACCATCTGTTCCGACACCTATCTCGACATAGTTTGCCCTTGCCCCCTGTCGCTGGGTAACCATCCTGTACGAGCAACCAAAAGCCTCGTCTGCAGACCAGCAAGATTTTGACCTGATCATTCCTGGCGGCACTCCCATGCTACCCGCCGGCCCGCCGGCCGAGGCTCGCAACTACCTCGCTTCCTTGCCAGAAGCGCGAGCAACAAAAGATCACATCCGTCAACGCAACGGGAAGCCCCAATCCAGGCCCGACAACGTCTCGGAAGTCCTCCAATTCCTCGCCGGGGCCAGAATATTAGGCGTCGAATATCCCGACAAGTGGGATGGGAAATGGTGCCAGGGGTGGCACGACGGGGTACTTGGCGTCTTTTCGAGCAAGACCGTCCAGCTCGAGGCCCCCGAGAAGGTGCAGTCCATCATCAAGTCTGTGCCGAGATCTCTGAGGACCGGCGTGGCCAAATGGGAGTGGGATCCCAAGTCCAGAACTGGGCCGACTAGCTGGCTTAGCTTTTCAAAGGGGTCAAAGATTTCCAACCTCGCATGTGAGTTTATCCCCCAAGTCAATGTCTCGCGCTGGGCCTGTGAGTTCATGTTTCTCGATTCATATAATGCTAACGACAAGTGTCACAGGGGACGATCCTCACGCATGGTACTGGATAGGAACGAATTCCAAAGGTATGCTCGGGATTTTTCCCAAGAGCCACATCAGGATAGAGACCATTCAAGATGGGTCTCTCGATGAGCCTCATGGGGCTACTAGGTGGTCTGGTGGAAGGTCAAGGCTCGGGTCTCTATTTGGCAGATCAAAGAGTTGAGGGACAGTACTTGTATTTGGTTCGGTTGCAGGCTCTTCTTTTCAAGATATCAGGATGGGTGGATTGGCGTGATTATGAGGTATGGGCCAGGAATTCAGTGGCTTCATGTGAGCTACTGCGTCAGACTAAGATATTGAGCGTCTACGTTAAAGGCGAAGGGATTTACTTTTCGGAATCTTTTCAAGGAAAACAATCTCTTAGGTCGCGGCAAACATAATACCATTAACTGTGACATGTTGTCGTCGTAGTTTCATAATCATCGGTATGCGGTGTCGTAAAATCTCCGTCCCAGAAGTCCTATGTACATCAGACTTAGCTGTTCGTTGTGCTTCTGTGGAGGAAACACTTACCCAATCTACTTCATCCCGGTCTGAACCAGTTCAATATTACTAACCCAGTCTTGGAATCTGGTTTCATCGATCTCTCTTGTAAGAGATGGCGTTAGGTGTTGCCGATAGAGACGAGATCTGATATCGGTTAGTTCTCATAGAGTACTCGGTCGGTTGCACATGGCTTACTGTAAATAGCGCATAAGAGGATACACATTGGAACAGGCCGGGCTTTTCTTTTGCAAGGATTCAAGTCAACGTACAGCAGCATCAATGACGCATAGGTATTTGGAGAAGTCGGAATCGTTTGGAATATCAAGTAAGCACGACGTCAGGGCAACAGCTCGATAAAGAGAATTGCAGGTCATTGTTCCATTGATAAGCCAGCGATAGGATTTCAACCGAGGAAGCTCGTAGAACTGACGGTGAATGTCGAGCAAGACGGCGCTCGATTTGATATATCTATCTCTTGATGCAGGGAAGAACTGAGTTGTTCCAGAATGATGAAACGGTCGATGAAGTAGCAGATATAGTTGGTGCGCCCAAGTCTGGAGTATACTCCAGTGTGCGTACCTTGCTGTATCGAGAATACTCCGAGACCCGTTCACCAGGTATACAGAGTCCCACTTCCGACTCTCTTCTGACACAGTAGAATCAAGATCTCTCAGCAACTCCTCACTCAGTGGATCCGGACCAGAAATTTGACTGCATACACGAGTGACAAGCTGAAATAGACGAATTTAGAAATTTAGAAGAGACGTCTGGGTAAGCCGAGCTGACGGAAGCTGGTTCGGTAACACTATGATGGCATCCTCCCGTATGTCCTGATGGTTGACCTCGGTTGACATTTTAGCTTTGATCTTGCGAGAGGCACATTGTGGCGTCGTTTCGATATTGCTGGGATAAAGAAGGCACATCTCGAGGCGACGGCGCGGCTTCCCATAGTTCTTCTAGGGCAGGGTCGACAGGGTCAATTTTTCTCAATGTGAGCGAGCAGATGGCAAAAAGCAAGGCTAGCCAAGACAGATCGACCTGCTGAGGGTCTCGTAGAAAATTCGAGTACTGGCTTTCGAATGTCGAACCGTGTAGGATGTGGAAGAGCGGAGAGGGCACACACACAAATCCCCTATACGATGGACTGAAAAGATGCGAATCAGACATGCTCTCACAGTTACGCACGGGAATATCTAGGATCAATAGCTACCTGCACAGGATTGGAGCGGCAGAATCGGACACGTGCGACTGTGGACAAGCAGCAGAGACGATGAAACATTTTCTGCTCCGGTGTAAGGTAGGATGCACAGTGGGAAGGCCTGCGACGGGTAGGACAAGCAAAGATGGGAAACCTCTCGTTCTTTTTGGGAGAAAAGGTGGCATCCGATGGACTAAAATGGGCACCTGACCTACACGCAGTGCGGGCGGCGATCAAATTTGCCATGGACACGAGGAGGCTGAATGCAAACCAGACTGGTAACTTACTAACCGACAGCATTTAGCGGTCAAACTTGGCGATACTAACACGAAACAGCCTCGAGTTGGCAAACTATGCTTCAGCTGCTGAGGATAGGATGCTGAATAAATTTCATTCATTCATTAGCTCCCATCTTGCCTAGTCCGTGTGGTCATCTGACTTAGGGATATTTCCACCCATCCCAAATACCTGAAACTGAAGAAATCCCCCGCTCCCAGTGTTGCAAAGTGAAACTGGTACTGAGAACGAGGGCATTCTTTCAGCCCTGTCCTCTCTATAACTCCAAGGCTCTATATTACATCAACGGCATCATCAACCGCAGTTTGAACAATGGCCCCCAACGATGTGGGCTTGCTCAGCCTAAAGGAAGCGAGCATAGAACTGCATCTCGCAGCAGTGTCTGCGGGAAAAGAACCTCAGCTACATCCGCAACCTCGAAGAGATGGTTGAACTGCTTTAGAACATGGTCAGCAGTACCAACACTAGCTGCCAGGATGACTGTTACTACACTCTTCTTTAGGCTTATCTCAAGCTGATTAAAGAGAATTGCAAGCTGGACGAAGTTCTGCTGTGCCTCTGCAAAAAGCTCTTAGACTTGAGCAATTCACGCCGCTAGACGAGAACAAGGAGGATAAAAGTAGTGACAGATATTGAAATGGAGATCGACAAATTAGGAAGCTGCATTCCGTAAGACGGATGAGTTCTTGATCCAATTTGATGGAGTCAAGATGATCCCAGGAGCACCTGTCCTGGTAGCCTGAACTCTCCTGAACTTGGAGAATCTCCTTGAAAGGATTTCCCAGCAACAAAAGGATCAGCTTTCCCCAAAGTGTATAGTTTCACCGGACTCAACACTTGCCCTTGCTGACCGTGCATGAACTCCATAAGCCTTGCGTTTGATGTTACACTGTCTCAACTTGGAATGTGTCCACCTTCCTATTTTGTGGTGTGGGTAACCTCCCCGCAAAAGGTCATCGGGGAAGATCACCGCGGCATATTCCTCCGAGTTGAAACAACAACCAAAGCTGCAAAGCCTAGAGCGACCCTAGCGTGCATGGATCGGAACTTGATTACCGCATTCGGCCTGCGATCAACGGACTCGGGAAACGAAGCGCCTCCAGTAAAGGCATTTCTCGTGAGCACTTGCGTCCATACATACTGCGTATCCTGCGCTTGTCTCTGTAGTGCTTCGATCAATTCTGCTGCCTTTTGATCGTTTCATATTGTTCGTTGATGAGAATCTTTAGTCTTTCATTTCGCTGCGCGAAGCGTCCAGCAGCTCCGGCGCGCGTAGGAGCATCGCCTTCCCATCGGTGCTACCGTTCGTGACATTCGTGGTGGCGGCCGCGCGCTCGATTTCATTGCCGTTGGCTGACCACTTCAGTTCCTCCTCCGTCTCTTCAAACTGTCGTGCGTATCACGCACTTTGTGGGTCTGGAGTCGCGGGTAATATTAGTCCGCCCCCACCACGTTCGCGTCCCATCCGGTCGCGTTAATTATTACCGGATACATGTTTATGATAAGGGTGGATATACTTAGATCTCCGAATTCGGTATTCTGAGCGAGTAGACTGGATGATGGGCGCAGGGGGTGGCTCGAGTTCCTTCTCGCTCGGGAAGCGGGCATTCCGTGGCAGCTCACGCTGGTGGCATCAGGCTCATGAGGTGCAGAAACTCAAACAGTGTCTGCACGATTCGACTTCCGGGGTTCATGGCACATGACCCTAACAAGGAGGGGAATGCCGAGATGAGAAACCGCCGGATTTCAGGGTTTATGCGGTGTTTAGAGCAGACGAATGATGGGCCGATTTTCACTGGATGGAATCCAGACTATGTCAGCCCTGACCGAGAAAAAAAAAGATTAGTGGCGACGAGACAGACGATCTTTCCCTGATCTGCTGGGGACAACTTCTCACGAGCCAACGACGGCCACGGTTGCGTTAGGCGGGAAAATTATGTTTAATTAGCATGGCCGCTAAAGCTGATACCGCAGTGGGGCTGTCCAATTCATGATCAGAAAGTACAACTACTCCCTCGTAAATAAAGCAGTTGGGGAGGTATTCGAAACTTTCCGCGGACTGCTGTGCCAAGCAACGCCGTTTCCCTGAAATCTCATGGGTCTGATCCATTTGACACAGCTACAGCTCGACTCCGCCCCTATTGTTAGAACAAATTCATCGGCATCATAGTTTATTCGGCTCGCTGAGTTCAAAAATGCCTCACACTAGTGGTAAGACGGGCACAACTGACGGAACAACTGACAGCTCTGTTGAAGAACGAGCTTATGGCAGTCAGCTTCTTTACTTTTGCGAGTCCAGGACAGATGTGAGATGCCTGGATTGACCCCTGCTAAAACATCACCCTCAGAATAACTACAAGAGGCCGCTCAACGCATTGAAAGAAGTAAGAGGGCTCGTGAACCTCAACTTCAACCATCGCCCCTCGAAGTCAACACCCACACCCAACAACACATCATGAAAGTCTCCTCCATCCTCGCAGCCGCAATCATGGCCTCCGTGGCGCAAGCTTGGACACTCGATTTCTTCGCCAGCAAGGGCACACAAACGAAGAAGGTCTTCACAAACGGACATGAAAGGAACAAATGCACCAACCTTCGCTCTGATTACAACTGGCCTACAACTGAAATTCATTTCATTTCAACCCGAGACTGGCGGCTGGCCGGACGCAAAGGGATACACCGCCTACAGCAAGACCAACTGCAAAGGCACGGCATACTACGGGGTGGAAGGGAACCAGTTTATGAAGAAAACCTTCAAGAGCTATAAGGTCACGGGCTAATAGTCCTCGATGTATTCGCATCATCTTCGAGAGGGAGCGCATTAAGTAACACCAGTATTCGCAAATGCTAGAAGAGACAAATAGCTCTCAGTTGAGAAGAATATGAAGATTGGAGAGGATAAACGGAGAGGTTTAGATGAAAGGGAAATGGGTCACGTGGGAGTAGTCGAAAGAGTAGAAATATATAGACGATGCATGTCTTCCCGATTGTCCAATGATTTACCGCAGAAACGTCGGCGAAAGGAGGTTGCTTTCCAGATAGTCCTCTCGTAGTTGCCTATGTTGTCGGCCAGCTCTTTATTATCTCCAACCCATTTGCCATAATAAGGAGGATACTCAAGCAGTAGCGATGTAGATTCGAGGTAGGACATATCTTCCAGGACATGATATATATTCCTACTTCGCACGTATCGCCCTTGGTTCTACGGATAGCTAGGTGTCGCTGTAGTCTGTAACGAGTTCCCGGCGTTCTTGGGTCTTTGTACGTGCAAACGCTTGCCGGTTGGCACCAAGCAGGAGCCGCTTGCGGCCGTACGGTCTTCGCTCAACCTAATTTCACGCTTCTATTCTCGCGCTGGGAAAACTCGATCGTGCACCAAAAACCTGACACAAGCTGGTATCCATACAGATATCGAGTCCATCAAATGCAGCTCAGGCATACCCCAAGGCGCACCATGTTGCCTGCGACCTAACACAGAAAGTATCCACCATCAGCGGAAATTTGCGGGGGTGCTTATGGGTATATATGCGATAATGGTACGTCTCTAGCCGAGCTAGGATGTGATAATATATAAATACTAAAAATAAAATATAGTAAGCTTTTAAATTATAAGAGTCTTAACTATTAAGTAGAATAGATAAATTAAAGCTATATAGACTGAATTTTTTTTTTTTAGTCAGCTTTACTTAATATCATTAGATAGATTAAAGCTATATAGTATTTTCAAAATAACAGAGATAAATATATAGTGCTACACCTAATAACAGAAAGAGACAGTAGCTGAACAATAAGGTTGTTGCATACTGGTCTTTACCTTGAGCTTCAATTCAGCCCTTCTGACTTTAACCCTTCTAAATTTAACCCTGCTGTCTGCAGTCGACGACCTTAAGTTAGACAGGATTCCGGCAGATGGAAAAATAGCAGCTCGAAACCCAAACTTGGGCCTTAGCAACTATGATGTGCACAACGAAAATGCAGTAAATTCAAACATTAGGCTCCCTCATCGAGGTGGCTATATAGACTATATTATTAACTTTTAAATGAGGCTAGCCCTAATGCTGATGCTCAATGGGCGCTGTATAATAGTATTGAATAAACATAAGGGGAAGTCCTCCAGTCAGCACCGGGCTTGTGTGACGGGCCATTAAGTATGCGCTAGTTATGTGGCCCTCTCTGTGCTATAGGTACAAGTCTAAAGCTCGAGCTATAATATACCCCCTGCTCCGGCGCCAGGAACGGACTTTTCTGTGTATGGTTTACTAGTGCTCTCTGATGTCACGAGCACTAGCCTAGAGACTTGGCCTGTCGGACTTGAGGTTGCGAGCGATACAGCTGATCGGACTGAATTGACGTTAATAATTAGATTAAAAATAATATAATCATGTGGTAGAGTGCCAATAAGGCTATTTTATCTGTATTGATCTCTTTAGAGTTAGTCTATATATCAGCTTGTTCTCTTGTGTCTGATTTATTCTTGGTTGACGCTAACGTAGAGTTAGACGTTTCTCTCTTTAAGTGACTACTGTATCTACTGATCAGTAAGATATCGGCACCAGAATCCTATCTCTACTACAACGCCATTAGATATTAAGTCCCGTGCTTGCTGGGCTGACCGCAGCTGGGCCAGTGTAGGCCTTGCGATTTCACCCAACTAAGCGACATTTGCACTTATATGGATGGGCAAGGATTCTAGCTGCCACTACTGCAGTCGCTACAGTAGTAGTTCCTTTTAGATAATTCTCTAGTTATATAAACTATCAGTTTATTAGTAAATCTTAGGATAAGATTTCCCACTCGCAAACCTGATATAATTATCTTAGAACCTTCTCCTATTCTGAATGCTTGATACATTTACATTATAATCTCTTTCAGAAAAGCATAATATTAACAGCTGCATCATTATCTCGCATATCCTGTTATCTATAAACGTAGTATAGTTAATCTTTAATTATATTAAGAACTTTTATACAGCTATTATAATTATAATATTTTATTTTTATCATATTAATATTATATATTATTTTATGCTTATCAAATTTAATTAATTCTAAATTTATAGCTAAATTATACCTGTAGCCTAAAAGACTTATATTTTAATATATTTAAGCTTTTAGAAAGATCCCAAGGAAGATTCTCTCTAGTTATGAGTAGAATATAGTATATTTTTAGCTGAGATTACTATGAGTATTTATTCAAATAGAAGTAAAATTAATCTATAAATATATAAAAATAAATAAGCTATATAAAGATCTTAATAATACAGCTAGCTTAATATTAAGCAGATCAAAACTCTTTATTATGTATTTAAATTTATTACAGTTAAATTAATTAACATAAATGATAGAAGCGTTTATTAAAAGTAATAATGATCAATCATTAATAATTGCTCGTGACCCGTTATAATCGCAACCGGCCTGGAAGAGGGGTTATCGTTATCACACTGACCACTAAGATCTGAATAGATCAGTCTGCTCAAGCTATTAAATAATATGACACCCGATACGAGTGGTGGTGCACATGACAAACTGGTGACATTCGCTCTCTCGCAGTCCAACATTCAATCAAATCTTCTCCATGTGCACGTAAAAGACAGTCTTCTCCGTCTGCCGCCTCGATCTTATATCCCTCCACTTATATCTATCTATATCATATTTCTGCCAGGTCAACAGATAATCTATACATCAAACCAATGGCCTGTCTATATTGCGCTTTGCGATCGTCCATGCAGTCCTCTGGAGGCGCTAGTCCGACTTCCAGAGAGAGATTACACTTGCGAACCCTCACGCAAGGTTACATACATCTTCAAGCACTAATCGTACTCTAAGATCCAAAAGAGGTCAGAGCCCTTAGGTTCCAAAGCACCTCACCCAGACCTGTAAGAGAGCCTGAAGCGCGCCAGCGAAGATGGAATGTGACTGACTATGTGCCAGCTGTATTGAGGCGCAGGCAGCGCAGATATGTTCTATTGTCTGATTTTTGAGAAAGTAGGAAAGAATACGGCTATTGTAACGCAGCTAAGAATCGGTGATGGGGCGTACATCTTACATATCGATTTCATTAGGTCACCTGAAACGCCCAGATAGCCAAAAATGGATAATCCTGTGGTTCTTACTAATATATTTTTGTAGGAGCCAGGGCGCACGGCACAATCGTAAAGATAGTGCCTGTCGCTGTTATGTCGCATTTCTAATATGCAAATAAGCCGATGTCCATTTTGCTTCGTCTTCTTCTAATAATAACTTTGTATATGAGTACTAACTCATTTGCAAGATTAGCCGCACAGCCGAGTCAACTTATAAGGGATACCATCCTAATTATACACTCCTATATAGAGTAGGTCGTTTTAACAGTCGAATTCGTAGTTGATGTGCGCCGCTTCCCTGTAATAAGTAGCTATGACTAAATTGCGCGCTCCAGCAGAAGATCGAACACATACAACTCATATTATTTCAACATCGGCAACTAAAAAGTCTGGAAACTCTTTAAAACTGCGTATATCCTCGCGCCGAAACTACCATCGACAGACCAGAGAAGGAACTAATCGCTATTAAGCTTACTGTTGATGCGCGGGGCGATTGCAGCAACTAAAGCAGGTAATAACGCAACCAATACAGGCTAACCCCATGTCGTCGACTTTTATCTAGCGATCACACCCGCGCGGAACAAAAGAACTGAAAGTGTGAATCAGATAATATCAAACCTTTTGCCCAAATATTTTCAAGATGCTACTTCCTTTTCGAATGGCCAAACTCTGGAGTGAGATACCATCATAGTACGACAGTCTCTACATTGCTATTAGAATCAGATTCACAATGTCGCGGGAATGGCAGAGAATCTGCAAAATAATGCGCCATAGTCTACCATTAATATTGCCTATATTCTTACTATCGATTTTAGAGTGCCAACGGCAGCTTAACAGCAGCAACAGCGGTCGTTCTTCTCTCTTTTTCGAAACCGACTCCCCAAGAACTATAGAGCTCCCATACACATCATAGCGAAAACAAAGTAGCCACCGTTCTTGCGTATTCGGACCCGCTGCGATAGGGAGATCATCGAAGCGGTACACACTGAGATTGAGGGATTGGGGCCCGCTCACTGCCAGCAACTTAGAGCTTCCCCAAATTCAGCACACACCGTATCACAAGTCGAACACCGCTGTATGACGAGTCTCCTCACCATCAGCCTCTTCCGATTTGACTTACACTTTGCAAAGCACTAAGTAATTATAAACTACCATCGAGGAATACTAACAGGGAAACCGGCCTCACACTACCCG
>PPHJ01000041.1:0-2500 GCA_002991585.1 Ilyonectria mors-panacis
TTCATAGCGACGTTGCTTTTTGATCCTTCGATGTCGGCTCTTCCTATCATACCGAAGCAGGAATTCGGTAAGCGTTGGATTGTTCACCACTAATAGGGAACGTGAGCTGGGTTTAGACCGTCGTGAGACAGGTTAGTTTTACCCTACTGATGACGCGTCGTCCCAATGGTAATTCCGCTGTAGTACGAGAGGAACCGCGGATTCAGATAATTGGTTTTGCGGCTGTCCGACCGGGCAGTGCCGCGAAGCTACCATCTGCTGGATAATAGCTGAACGCCTCTAAGTTAGAATCCATGCCAGAACGGGACGATTTTCTCCAGCACGTCGTACGAGGATACGAATAGACTTCGGCCCCCGGACCTTAGCAGGCCATAACTCCTCTTTCGTTGAAGTCGGAAGAGGTAATTGGCGGATAGCAATTTGACAGCGCGCTGGATGAATCCTTTGCAGACGACTTAGACGTGTAACCGGGTCGTGTAAGCAGTCGAGTAGCCTTGTTGTTACGAGCTGCTGAGCGTAAGCCCGCGTTACCTAGATTTGTTAATAACACACCCCCATCAGTTAGTGGGCCGATTACCGGCCCCGCGCCTGGAGGGGGAGCCGGATTTGATTAAAAGGCTGGCGCTTCGGGCGTCCGCCTTTCATTTCCTGCTCAACGGGGAAGGCAGGGTCACCCCGGGGCGAGGAGGGAGGTTTGAGGCGGAGGCTTGTGGGGGTGGCAGGCTTGAACTGGGCAGGCTGGAGTGGCAGGCTCGGATTTTTGCTCCTCTGGCGGTACGGCAGGGTCGCCCCGGAGCGAGACTTTTTGCTTGTGCTGGTGACTCGATTCGTCGGGAGGGCGCTGGATGCCTCTACCGGCGGCGACGACGAGGTCTTCGGCGGGATACTCTGCGAGGGCCTCCGTTGGTCCTCCTGAAGCACCCCTCGCGTAGCGTAGCGATCCGTGGGGGTTCATTTTGGGGGGGCGTTGGGTGGCGGCCAGGGCGTTGGGCGGCCTTTGGCGTTGGGGTGCGCGGCAGGGTCGCCCCGGGGGCGTTGGGTGTTGCGTTGGTATTCCAGGGCGGCGACGACGAGGTCTGCCGGCCGGATACTTTGCGAGGCGTCCCTGGAACGTGTTCCTAAGCACCCCTCGCGTCGGCGTCGCGATTGGCAGAGGCTCGTTCCTGGGCGTTGGATGGGCGTTGGGTGCTTGGGCGTTGGGTGTTTTTGGGCGTTGGGTGCGCGGCAGGGTCACCCCCGGGGGGTCAGGTCGACGACGAGGCCACTTTGCGAGACGCTTGATAGCGGGCATGAAGGCCCGTACCGGGAGGACTGTAACGGTACAACCGCTGTTAGTATGCTGGAATACCGGCGGAGTTATTCGCAAGCGTTGGGTGTTTTGGGCGTTGGGTGTTGGGGCGTTGGTGTTTGGCGTTGGGTGTGCGGCAGGGCCGCCCCGGGGTCCAACGCTTGATGGGGGGCGTTGGTCGCTCCTCTCGCCGCCTGTTTCGCGCCGCCCTGGCCGGCAAACCTCCTCGCCGCCGCCCCGCACCTCGCCGCCGCCCCCTACCCTCGCCGCCGCCCCGCACCTCGCCGCCGCCGCCCCCAAAGGGGAGGGAATGGGGGCCCGAGCCGCCGCCCGACCCCCAAACACCCCGCCGGGTCCAACGACCCCCATATGAGAAGATACCGCGAAGCGGAAGAAAATTTTGGGCGTTGGGTGTTTTGATATTAGGCGTTGGGCGTTTACGGATTTGGGCGTTTGGGTGTCTACCACGGGTTTTGGGCGTTGGGTGGCACGGACCACCTGTTGGGCGTTGGGTGTTGGGCGTTGGAAAGCCCCTGGCGATGGCGTTGGGTGGTTTCGAAGGGCCCCAAAGAGGCGGCAAGCGAGGTGGGAGCCCAAGTACCGCAGCCCGCCTCGATCTAGGCGCCGGCAGGGTCGTCCAGGCCTCGAAAGGTCGGCGGGTGAGGCACCGGTCGCCCTGGGATCCGGAAGTGCGTAGCGGATTCGTGAGAGTGAGCGGTCACCGTCCCCGACAACCGACGCCGAGATGGGGTCGGCGACGGCAGGGCGGCCTACAGGGGCCGGATCGAGGCGGCGACGACGTGGCCATTATCCCCGGGGCCTAGGGGTGCCGGCGGGACGGTGGATGGGGTGCGGGGGCGACGACGAGGTGGCAGCGGGGGGGTCGACGGCGACAGCGAGGGGTCCGACGGCGACAGCGAGGGTCCCCTAGGGTGCTGGGGTGGGAAAGCAGTCAAAAACGACCAAGTCCCCGCCGTGCCGACCAGTTTCGTTGGCAGGGTTGGTGGAGGTTGGAGGACTTTTAGCGTTTTGCCATACAAAGTTGGCCGGCGTTTTGACCCCCATCTCGGGCGCGAACCGCTGCACACGCCGTTTTGGCGCAAACCAGTTCGGAGGATATATAGAAGGAAAGGCAAAAGCCTCTAAATTGATTAAGATTGATTAAAACCCAATCAAAGTCGGTTTCGAGACTTTTGTAAAGCTGGTGACGGC
>PPHJ01000041.1:10000-12500 GCA_002991585.1 Ilyonectria mors-panacis
GCCCCGCACCTCGCCGCCGCCGCCCCCAAAGGGGAGGGAATGGGGGCCCCGAGCCGCCGCCCGACCCCCAAACACCCCGCCGGGTCCCCAACGACCCCCATATGAGAGATACCGCGAAGCGGAAGAAAATTTTTGGGCGTTGGGTGTTTGATATTAGGCGTTTGGGCGTTTACGGATTTGGGCGTTGGGGTGTCTACCACGGGTTTTGGGCGTTGGGTGGCACGACCACCTGTTGGGCGTTGGGTGTTGGGCGTTGGAAGCCCCTGGCGATGGCGTTGGGTGGTTTCGAAGGGCCCCAAGAGGCGGCAGCGAGGTGGGGAGCCCAAGTACCCGCAGCCCGCCTCGATCTAGGCGGCGGGCAGGGTCGTCCAGGCCTCGAAAGGTCGGCGGGTGAGGCACCGGTCGCCTGGGATCCGGAAGTGCGTAGCGGATTCGTGAGAGTGAGCGGTCACCGTCCCCGACAACCGACGCCGAGATGGGGTCGGCGACGGCAGGGCGGCCTACAGGGGCCGGATCGAGGCGGCGACGACGTGGCCATTATCCCGGGGCCTAGGGTGCCGGCGGGACGGTGGATGGGTTGCGGGGGCGACGACGAGGTGGCAGCGGGGGGGTCGACGGCGACAGCGAGGGTCCGACGGCGACAGCGAGGGTCCCCTAGGGTGCTGGGGTGGAAAGCAGTCGAAAACGACCAAGTCCCCGCCGTGCCGACCAGTTTCGTTGGCAGGGTTGGTGGAGGTTGGAGGACTTTTAGCGTTTTTGCCATACAAAGTTGGCCGGCGTTTGCACCCAGCACCCTAGGGGACCCTCGCTGTCGCCGTCGGACCCTCGCTAGTCGCCGTCGACCCCCCGCTGCCACCTCGTCGTCGCCCCTTCACCCATCCCATCCGTCCCGCCGGCACCCCTAGGCCCCGGGGATAATGGCACGTCGTCGCCGCCTCGATCCGGCCCCCGTAGGCCGCCTCTGCGTCGCCGACCCCATGCGGCGTCGTTGTCGGGGAGCGGTGATCGCTCATCTTCACGAATCCGCTACGCACTTTCCGGATGCCCAGCGACCGGTGCCTCACCCGCCGACGCTTTCGAGGCCTGGACGACCCTGCCGCCCTAGATCGAGGCGGGCCTACCCGCGGTACTGGGCTCCCCACCTACGCTGCGCTCTTGGGGCCCTTCGAAAAACCACCCACGCCCTCGCCAGGGGCTTCCAACGCCCAAACACCCCAACGCCCAACAGGTGCGTCCGTGCAACCAACGCCCAAAACCCGTGGTAGACACACCCAACGCCCAAATCGTAAACGGCCCAACGCCTAATATCAAACGCCACGCCAAAAATTTTCTTCCGCTTTCGGCGGTATCTTCTCATTATTGGGGGTCGTTGGGACCCGGCGGGTTGTTTGGGGGTCGGCGGCGGCTTCGGGGCCCGCCACTCCCTCCCCTTTGGGGGCGGCGGGGCGAGGTGCGGGGCGGCGGCGAGGTAGGGGCGGCGGCGAGGTGCGGGCGCGGCGAGGAGGTTTGCCGGCAGGCGGCGGCGAACAGGCGGCGAGAGAGGCGAACCCAAAACGCCCCCTCACAGCGTTCGAACCCCGTGGCGGCCCCTGCCGCCAGTCACCCAACGCCAAACACCCAACGCCCAACACCAACGCCCAAAACACCCAGCCTTGCGAAATAACTCCGCGGTATTCCAGCAATACTAACAGCGGTTGTACCGTTTACAAGTCCTCCTCGGTACGGGCCTTTCATGCCCGCTATCAAGCGTCTCGCAAAGTGGCCTCTCGTCGACCTGACCCCCCGGAGGTGACCCTGCGCGCGCACCCAACGCCCAAAAACACCCACGCCCAAGCACCACCGCCCATGCCAACGCCAGGAACGAGCCTCTGCAATCGCGACGCCAGCGCGAGGGGTGCTTAGGACGCAGCGATTCAGGGACGCCTGCAAAGTACCGGCCGGCAGGACCTCGTCGTGCCGCGCCTGGAATACCAACGCAACGTCACCCAACGCCCCCGGGCGACCCTGCCGCTGCATTCCAACGCCCAAAGGCCGCCCAACGCCCTGGCCGCCACCCACACGCCCCAAAATGAACCCCCCACGGATCGCTACGCCTACGCGAGGGGATGCTTCAGGAGGACCAACGGCAGGCCCTCGCAGAGTTATCCCGCCCGAAGGACCTCGCGTCGCCGCCGGTAGAGGCATTCAGCGCCCTCCGACGAATCGAGTCAACCAACACAAGCAAAAAGTCTCGCTCCGGGGCGACCTTGCCGTACCGCCAGAGGAGCAAAAAATCCGAGCCTTGCCACTCCAGCCTGCCCAGCTCAAGCCTGCCACCCCACAGCCTCGCGCCTCAAACCTCCCTCCTCGCCCCGCGGGTGACCTCTGCCTTCCCCGTTGGAGCAGGAAATTGAAGGCGGACGCCGCGAAGCGCCAGCCTTTAATCAAAAATTCCGGCTCCCCTCCAGGCGCGGGCCGGGTAATCCGGCCCCACTAACTGATGGGGTGTTATTAAACAAAT